>JACCPG010002820.1:0-41006 GCA_016069955.1 Drepana arcuata | reverse complement strand
CGTTGCGGCTTGTTTCTGCCTTGCCGGGTGTAATTGGGTGAACATCTCCCACGCCCGCTATGGAGAGGCGCGGTTTTCATTAACCTGAAATGAGAAAAATGCAGGTGGCAGCTCGTATTTGTTCCTCGTTTAGAAGACGCGTTGAGCGAGCTTTGAATATTAGAAATTTTAATCTCAGTAATTTGCTTTGTGAGATGTCTTAAAATTACTGCGCGATTTTATAGTATTTACTAAAGCTAAAACGTCGGCAATTTGTGTCACCCGTTAGGTAGTACCGTGCTATTAGCTTTGCCAGCCATAAACTTGACTTTTTCTGATAATTTTGTGGGCTTACTGGTAATTAATGTTTTGATTTATGTTCACAATATCATATTAATTTGAAGGCTGAGTTTGTTTTTCGTATAAGTCAAGAAGCTAAGTTTAGTATTTGAATTCGAGAATAGGTTGTTCAGTATGCTGTGATCTATCCTATAAATATTTACAATAGTTTACAATATTAGAATATTAAAATGAATTGCTCCTCTTACATTTTTTTTACACACGAATTGACCTAGTCCCAAATTGAGCAAAGTTTGTGTTATGGTAACTAGACAACAATATATTTACTTATATATATATATATATATATCTATATATACATAAATACACAAGACATACAAGACTAAAGTACAAATACGCGTGTTCATCTCACAAATATTTAGTAAATCATGTGTCATAAGTGGTGGATGTTTGTTTGACAAGAATGCAAAGTACAGCCTTATCGTCTGGGCTAGCTCCATTAAGTGGATTTATAAATACCTACTTTCACTGATCTTCAACTCGTCAAAAAGTGAAGTCTTAAATCTTGTGAAACATAATAAGGTATAACGGTGTACAAATGGAAAGTTGTTGTTTAGTGTACTCGCCATTTCATTTTCTGAGCGAAGTTGAAGCCTGTCTTCTATGTAGACAATACCAATATGCATGTATTACGACGTTAATTAAGTTAAAAGTGCTTAGTCGACTGGTTGGTCCAAGTCGAGTGCCGCGCTCAGACGATCGGCACTATTGTAATGAGAACTAAGAAAATGTTATCGGATTGTTACAGAGTGTGCGGTTGATAGGCGTCCTCGCAGCGACGCTGACATAGAAATGTGAAACTTTCTTGCTGATCGAAGTGGGCACGGTGTCAAGTGCGATTATAGGCAACGTTGTGGCAGGGCGGCCCGGCGGTGAGAGTGCGGCCCGGTTGCGACCGGTCGGCCCCACCGCTGCTGCGGGCGCACACGCCGCTCTGCGCCGCCGACGTCGCGACGCTCGCTCGCGCTGCGCCCGAGTGCGCCACGGCTGTCTCGCCTACACTGTTGCACTTGTCAGGATTATATACGTCGGTACCGTGGAGCCCACGCACGTGATATCAAAATGTTTTGAACGTTCTTGTGTGTCACCGAACTTTAACGCATAGTGATTGTTAACTTTTGAGGACTTGAGCGAACATTTATTGTTTACAACTCGGAGCACGTCAGGTAAGTTTTAGAAATATTGTATTATAGTTAGAAGGTTGTCTCCGAAATATGTTTTGAGAAATGCTGCAATGTAAATAAACAAAATAATGTTAGGTGAAGTGCGATTATAGTGCGAGTTTCCATATCGAGGAAGGGGCTAAGGCCGAGAGCACGGTAATGAGATTAGGGGCCAGCGCACAAGGCCGGCCATCGAGGGCGGCGCGTCCCGATGCCCTGCGTCCCGCGCCCGCGCACCGCCCTCGCAGCGTGCCATTTTTCCGCCCGCCCGACTTAAGACTTATATTATGTGCTTCACGGGCAGATTCTGAAATTCTTTGTATTTCTGATTGATATATTTTGATACCTTACTCCCAAGGAATATTTATAAATGGTATTCATATTACCTTACTAATGCTGCAATCAATCAAACAGTCGATACATTGCTGAGAAATTCTGTTATCAGTATTCTGAAAATAAAAAGGTCTACGTAAATAATACATAGATTAATTATGAAATTGTTTCGATTGTCCCGAATACAATCTAATTGCTAACATAATACAGAACCTACAATTTGCCGGATGCTAATGCGAGCTGTAAGAATGAAATCATCGCTCGTTTGTTCACTTGCCAAGTATGCGTTCTCAGTGTTTCAACTTTATTTATTTGTGACCATTTATCTTCTTTAAGCACCTACCTTGGCAACATTTTATAACAATGATAATGATCCTCAAGCCACAACGAGGCTGTTATCAGCGGAGATTGTAGTAACTAAAGTAAAAGTATTATCGATTCGACATCGTTTTACTTTAAATAATTAAACTTTTTACAAATTACTTTATATATTGTATCGTTAACATCGATCACTAATAATAAACAGATCCGATGATCGTTAATTATATATATCTTCACGTAAAATTTATATTAGATATATAATATACTATCTTTTGCCCGCGGTTTCTTCTATATAGAACTTTGCGATATCTTTGATATGAAACGATCGTCCACGCTAAACGACACCTATACGATGATCTATATCTTGATATAGCTGGTGCCCGTACTTCGAATAACCTTATTTTTCATATATGGCAAGTTTTTATGTATATGTAGGTACTTGAGAAATGATTGGTTTCCTTATAACAACAAGTACATCCCAATCGGGACAAGAAGTAACTTTGTTTTCTACAAGTTGCATCATCTCAATCATCATCATAACATCACGCCGAGACCATAACGGGGTAGGCAAATTTATCATCATAAATTTATCAGAAATTTATCCGTCATAAATTTCTACAGACCGAGCTCTAGCTCAATGTTACTGAGGCGTTTTAATTATACCATTCAAATTTGGTATTCAAAGTCAAGCAATTGAAATGATACCAGAAAATATTATTCATGAGGCGAAATTCTTGATTGATAAAATGTTTACGTATAAAAGCTTATATAACCTTGAGTGCCTGAGCATTGAAGCTTTCTCTCAAACATCACTTGTTTGTTACATGGACTTCATCTCGCGTCAAAACTCATCAACTCACCCTGTCAATTGTTTAAAGCGAACATGGGCCCGCCATTTTTTGTTTTATACTTAGCTTTCTCGCGTAATTAAAGTATTCCGTTGTTTGTGATATTATAAAAAAACACGTTTTGCCCAGTTTGGGCAGCAGCTCCGTTAAGTTCCTACGATAGATCTGTTATTAACTGGTCATGATTTTTAGAGATAACGATTGTTATTGTTTTTTTTGTGATTGCTAAGTGGTTTTAATAGTTACTTAGCAGTCAATATTGTAGGTTAAAATCCTGGTTAACTGTATCAATGAGGTATTACGGAACGATGACTTGTGATTAATATTAAAAATTCGTAAACTTTGGTGAGGATGTTTATTACGTAATGACGCCAGGCTAGAAGATGAAAATAGGCTAGAAGAGATAGATAATTAGCTAGATATATTATATGTTTTGTTCCGGAAGCAAACTATTGATTAAATATTAAATACAAATTTTACGCGGGTAATAATAACTGAACAATAGTAATTTTGATATAATATATATCCTCACGCCGTCCCACAAGAGTCCCCGAAGGGGTAGGCAGAGGTGTATAAGTAATACCCACACACACACTTTCTGCCAGAGGTATCGCCGTTACTCGAGCACGACTATACATACGCCTTTGAATTTCTTCTCAGACGTATGCAGGTTTCCACTCGATGTTTTTCTTCACCGTAAAGCTCGTGATGTGACTAATCACTGTACTTAAGTTCAGAAAAACTCATTGGTACAGTCGGGATTCGAACTTGTGACCTTTGCGTCGCAGGCAACTGCTCGAACCACTCGGCCACCACGGCTCGGTAATTTTGATGCAGTTACTATTTACATTAAAAGTACATGCGTTGAATCTCTTTTCGATACTTCGGGGTTGAATATGGAAAAGTGGCCTATGTCTATACCGGAATTATAATCTATCTCCATACCACACTCCGACGGACAGACATTCGCTTTCATAATTAAAGTATGGATTTCAAGCTGAATTACCTCGGTCGTCGTTTGGGTAGCAAAAAACTGACTTTCGTGTCTGAGAGTTAGGTGTTCTTGTCCGACAAGCTTTCCGATATGATTCGGTTGAGAGCTATGATTGGCGCATTGGCTATGGCCGCCCGGCTGTTCAACTCTGAGCATTCTGATGTCATGCAAACGCCCACAGCTGCGCTATCTATCCTCTCCTATTAATTATTGACCATATTAACTTCATTGTTATGTGCATATCTTAATAATTTACATCAAAACTGTTCTAATATACATATACATTTATAGAATTACAATGTTATAGGTCACATCCACCCACTCATTACCTTTTTAAAATCATATATTTTTATTACCTACCTATGCAATTTTATTGACTTGAAACAATATGTATTTATAATGTTGATTAACAGTCTGTTTCGATATCATTACCTGTGTAATTTTCATTGTAATTAATAAATCTAAGTACTCCACACCTTCCCATAAGGGGCCCTGAAGGAGTAGGCAGCGTTGTTAAAACACTCGTTCGCCGTTTTTCAACGACTTTGAATTTATTTTTAAGCGTATATGAATTTCCTTACGATGTGTTCCTTTAAACAACACTACTTGTACTAAACTCATTGGTACCGACCACACGACAAGTTTAAACTTCTAGGACTATTATGAGCTTTATTTAGTATGTCATGACAATAATTTTTAGTTTTTAATATGACAATTCAATTTCATAAAGAAATTAAAGAAATGGTTGCAAATATTGCACTCTTTGATATATGTATAATTACGACCAATCGTTTTATAAGGTATCAAACATTAAATGATTGCTACCTCAATGTAGCTGAAAATATATTTCAATCCCAGCAAGCCTTATAACCTACGGCGTCTTTATTAAAGTGCCTTTAAGCTGGAATGCGAGTTTGCTCTACGGGAGACCTTCCTTATTAAATTTCATATTACCAGCTTGATCAAAAATAGCATAATAATTTTTAAGAAAAAGTGTCGATTGATGAATTAGCTTTGAATAATCAGCCTTTTTTCGTTAATAATGTAGGTAGGTAGATACCTAGGTAGGTAGAAATATAATGGTGTAATCATAGAAATATAATGGGATTGATTACACCATTATGTTTATAGTGAAGTAAAACATCGTTTCATGCATATGTTTGGCCTTGGAAACTCAATGTCGTATGAGTATGTCTGAGACGGTCATATACTGAGAGAGATGTCGCTCTTATGGTTAAAAGCGTATATAATATTTCATATATCTCTCCGGCTTAAATAGGGTGTTAAAATATTTTTATACTGTATGTTTATAATGGGTACCCGTGTTAGAAGGCGTGAAGATATATTTATACTATATAATAAAATGATATAATATAATGGGAATCTATGCGAACAATGTTTTTGAAGTAGCTTTACTTTTCGGCTATCGAAGATCACGGTTCGCGGGCATCGTTTGTTACGCCTCTCTGCAAGCTGTTTTTGGCGACACATATCGAGATAGTGTCTAGAGCACTTGCCTTTTGCGGAGTCGGTGCTTCTCTTACAAAGCAGATTTTATCTAACTTATTTCAATTTCGTGGGAGAACTGCGAAGGAGGGCGCCGCGTGGTGTACCTACCGCGAGAATATTATTTATTTAATTTCTGTTTGATTTACATTTCAATTTTTCAAATGTCTTAAATATGGTTACAGCAGGTTGGTTCGAGTAGTTACTTGCAATATAAAGATATCAAGTTCAAATCCTGAGTGAACCAATATTTTTTTCTGAACTTATATACAGCAGCTAGTCGCATCACGCGCTTTACGGTAAAGAAAAGATATCGAGAATATACCTTCATACGTTAAAGAAGAAATTAAAACACGTCATGCTTGAGAAACGGCGTTAGACTCGTCATCTGTCATGTTGCCACCTAAAATATATATCCTATATCCGGTAAAAAGCTGGTGCTACATACCTGAATATAAATATATTATTATACACAATTGAAATTAAAATCGTTGAAATCCAGAAACCAGTTATAAAGCTGATAAAGTAAATAGGCTTGTTGTTGAGAATTGTAGAGTTCGAGACGCGATCGCTAGCCGTGCCTCTATGTAAATGTCGCATGCCGATGGAGTCACGGGCTCGAGAACCAATATAATGGATTGCTAAAGTGTTTGGAAAACTGTATTCTTATGCATAATAACGGATATTATAGGATTAGATTGTATTACTGTTATTGTAAGTCGAGACACTTTTCCGTACAATATATTCACGGTATTACTACTAAGTTATTTATAAAACTCAGGTAATCGACATTCTCCCTGAATAATTTAATTAGATCTTTCTTACATTTGAACTCTTGCAATGTTTAGATTCATCTCTTTCCAAGCTTGCAGTGCAGCATGTGTGGGAACAACATGAACGAACTCTTTGTTTTCAAAGGGCTATTTTTGTTCGACTTGAAACAGGAGGCGGTGTTCATTCGATACTCATTCAATTTTAAATTTTTAATGCCCTTCTCAGGTTTACACACTTCGGAATGACTTTTGTAAATAGGAACCGTGTGCGTGAAACCGAAGTTTAATGTTGGGTTTTTGCTGTGGCAATATTTTTAAATTAGTCATCTTATCCATAGGGCGATTCGCGAAGTGGACTAAATAACTACTTAATGTAAGAACTGAAAAGTTTTGGACATACATTAAATTAACTTTATACTTTGTAATCATATTATAATTATCCACATCATAAGCATCGTTCATCGAAAGATTAATCATAATAACAAAAAAAAAACATTCAAATAAAAATTGTTCAGCAACATGTAAAATAATTTGAATATATTTATTTATATATTCTTTTCGATGTTTAGGTTATGTTTTAGGTTTAAAAGGTAAATGATGATTTAAAATTACGTAACGTTTTTCTATTCCATAAATAAATAAAAAATTAAAGATGATAGTAAGCATAGAAGGAGTATTCAATGCTATTAATATATTATTATAAGTTACAAACTATTTAAATTAATCTCGTCTGATTGTTATGATTGATGGAGGCTAATAACATACGAACAATTACTTTTAATATTGCTAACAGATACAAGTTTTGATTAATTCACATACTTTAATAATTAAGTTGATAAAATACAATCCAAACAACGTCAAACTTTGATTGAATATTTCCCGTTAGGCACAGAAAGGTATAATTACGGATTATAAACAGCTTCAATACTTCTAATCTTCTTCAAATGCCTCATTGCGTTCTGCAGACGGACGACGGACTTAGGAAAAAAGTAGGTAAATGGAAAAATATTGGAGTACTAGTTCGACGTTCTAATTTAACCTTCGCCAATCAATAACAAGACGGTCTAGTTACGTCGTTGGCCATTATCATCCTCTCGCTTCTAATTAGATTAGACTTGAGTGTACGATAAGAGGCAAGTACCCGATGCGATAGCTCTGTTTATACGACTGATAAGGAAATTTTCACCTGCACCTCGCAGAAAACTGCAATTGTGTGTTAAACTATTTATCTTATCAGCAGTTGAGCATCAATGACAATGTCGAGAGAAGTTAATCTTGACTTCACCATAATCTATGAGAATGTATCGTTTGACGTAATCATTCAAATTTGTTTTCACATAGCAAACGATATTCGTTCCGGTACTTGCCACAAGTGATCGATTACATGTAATACACCTAGTGTCAAATTATTCAGTTACAAAACCTATCATGGGATAATTATTTGGATGGCGTGTTGTGTGGTGATACTGCGTAAAAGTTGTTTCAATTCGGATCCGTTCGAACAGTTATTGATGTTGCGGTCGTTAACAACGTAAAAATAAGCACGAAAGACGTGTGAAAGTCTGTGGCACCTATGGTCAGGTAATGACAAGACCAGTAGTTGTTGTCTCCACGCATTGTTTTATATTTGTTACATTATTGAAAGTGTTCTTGCGGTGATTAAGGTCTTCAGAACTCAACAAAAGAGTTCCACTGTTGGCTTCCATGATAGTAGTACCAATGTTCATAAAGACGGGAACGCGTGAGTGATACTTCGTAGATTGCTAGGCTATTATAGTAACCTCTTAGTGGAACATACGATCCACTAAGTTCAAACGGTCGTTTGTTATTTTTCTGCTAAAAAAAATAATATAAAACCAATGCATGCCTTCGCTATGAGCATAACAATGCTTCTCATATTTCACCTAATTGTGCACTCGCTGTGTAACAGACAATGCTCAAGCAAAGCTCAAGTATAAAATAATATACAGAAGGCAGTTTATTGCTGAGACGAGAATATTTTAAATATTCATAACGCCATTAGTAAGACATTATGAATGGATTGTATGTTGTGATATCCAATGCTCGCGAGTAACGGTACTGCTATACGAATTCACGTAGGTACATATATACCTCCTCGGGCCAAGCACTGCATTACGATATGTGCATGTATTTATCCCACTTTCCTGTACACAACCGAATCTTCTTGTATTGTAGGTTACAGTTTAAAGATTCAATTTTGTGATACGACTTAACAATATGCGATGCGGCAATGTTTCTTTGTTTACTCTGCAACAAGGCAAAGCGAAATCGCTGACTTCGCCGCATTATGCTCTCGTTTTGATGAAATCAAGTACACGCATACGTATTGTACATATGAATGTGTATGTGCCGAGGTCACGACGTAAACAATAACAACCAACAAGGTTCAAATGGTATATATGGTTACTTATTGGTCCGATGTGTAGGAACAGTAAAGTGCTCCAACTTTTCAAATAATAATGCGGACATCACTTAAAATAAATGCTTGTTTATGTAATCCATTTCCACGGTTATTAAGCCGTGAACAATAAAGAATCATAATAAAACAAGGAGCCGTGGTGGCCGAGTGGTTCGAGCAGTTGCCTGCGACGCAAAGGTCGCAAGTTCGAATCCCGACTGTACCAATGAGTTTTTCTGAACTTAAGTACAGTGATTAGTCACACCACGAGCTTTACGGTGAAGGAAAACATCGAGAGGAAACCTGCATACGTCTGAGAAGAAATTCAAAGGCGTATGTATAGTCGTGCTTGAGTAGCGGCGATGGACCCGCCATTTGTCACATTGGCACCTAATATACCTCTGGCGGAAAGTGGGTGTGTGGTTATTACCTATACACCTCTGCCTACCCCTTCGGGGACCCTTGTGGGAAGGCGTGAGGATATATTATATTATAATAAAACAACAATATGTGACTTTTTTTCTGTCCCGATTAAAGAATATAGATGTTGGTATATGCGGTGGTCCTCTCCACCATTTTACATGGAAATGTCTGCGAGTTGTGCGAGGCAGTGGGCCCTTCGGAACGGGACCCGGGAGTAACGGGTCTGAGTTTGGCCTCAAGGAATATGTTAATGTGGCGCGCAATGAGAGTGCTGCAAAGCGCCCGCGCCGCCTTCGTTGCTACTAACCCACATCTCGCCATACCAATGATGCGACCGTTTGTGGTCAACGCTAAACACGTTCGTTATACTTTCAAGTCTATTTACGTAAATTTGAGTAGGTACAAGAACGGAGATTCTTTGTAAATGAAGCGAGATAATATAAGTAACGTATGTAATTTTTGTATATTTATACAGATTAGCTGCATTACTTAACGTTATCCATTAGCTCGAAAAAAAACCCCTGTTTTTATTTGTATTTATTTATGTATTTTTCCCTATATGTATTTTCTCTTTAATCTGTATTTTTTCAAAACCTTTGAAATAATATATTTAATAATGTAGTTATTTGCATTAGGTAAACTATTTTGGTTAAGTTAGAATACCTTTAAAGGGGACCAGCGATGCTGATCTTAGCGCGTCTCGAAACGTTCAAGTGCAACGCAACGGTGAAAGAGAGCGGCCGCGCACAGTTCTCGCGTGCCGGTCGACGTGCGCGTAACTCCAATAATTATTGCATTTTGATTACATAAGAATACATACTTATGAATAATTTTTTGTCAACAGATTCGAGTGCGAAAGCTGTGATTAACCTCTGAAAACGCGCGTTGCCACGGCATGGCGACAGACGCGCCCAGTGAGGACTTCGTCACCATAGTTCCGGTTGGCGAGGGCCGACTCTCTGCGCGAGATCCTGCTTTTGTAACAGTGCTCACAGTGGGAGCGGCTGCCGGCGCTGCCGAGGTCGTTGTTCGTAGGCCACGGGGTGATCGCCTTGGGCTGGGGCTTAAATTTGAAGGTGGATCCGCTGCTAGCGAGAAAGTTAGAAGGCTCCTCGTACAGTCATGTGCAGAAGATAGTCCCGCGGCAAATGCTCAAGCTCCTTGGGGTAAACTCATACCAGGTGATGAAATATTGGCTATAGATGGGACGTCAGTATCTGAATTAACACGAATAGATTGTGTACGTCGGCTCAAAGACTCTGATGAAACATTAAAACTATTAGTTCGACATTTTGAATCAGAGAAAAAGATCGAAGAAAACAACATGGACGTAACAGATTCTGTACCGATCACTAAACAAACCACAGAAATAGTAAGGCCGACAACGTTACCCCCTCCGGTACCTCCTAGGAAACTTGGAAAGAAGAACTCTTTTAAAGACAAACAGTTCCTTCAAACATTTGGTGAACAAAATGGAGCACTGCATAGTGACGGGAATTTAATTGATAAGGAGGGCATATTTAATGGCAAACACAATGGAATTGGGACAATGACAAAGTTATCACGGAAATCATCATTTGACAGTCATATTCATCGTCAGAATAAAGAAGGATTAGCATATTTTAAAAAAGGTTCACCTGAAGAAGTTAGACGCTTAGTACGTCGTCTATCCGATGGAAAAGCTATGCCGCCAGATGCCGATGTCTACATAGATTTACTGTCTAGTGAATGGGAGCGATGTTTGGTCTTAGCAGATGCCGAGTCTGATGACACTGGAAGTTCTATATCTACGGTTGTTGATAGATTGGGTTCTATGACAAATTCAGTTGAAAATAGCATTCCGTCAACGCCAACGATGCAACCCAAAACAATAGATATTCAAAAAGTTCTGAACTGTATTGAAAATATTGATACAAACATATTAAAAGACATGACAAGCGAAAGATTTTTAGCAAAACAAAACGGAATAAACTCTGAATTAAGAACGGAAAAGTATTCTGTTTCTAACGGAACTAGCAACCACGACTCCGCCGTAATTTGTGAAGAAGTATCTCCTAAAAAGACCCACCACAACGATAAAAATAATAATAACACAGCAGTTCAAAATGTAATGAACTTAGAGGTTAGCCAAAACGAGAAGAAAAACAATGAGGCTAAATTGGAACAGACCACAAATGTGCAGCTAGCCACTGAGAAACCAAAACCAATGCCAAGAAATACAAAAATCGAGCGTACAGCCAGTGAGAGGAAACCGCGGCCGATACCTGTTCCAAGTGTTCCGCCTCCACCCGTTCCGGACTCTTTGCTTACCCCGACCAAAAAGAACTGCATTGAGACTTGGCTCCAGCGGTCAGAAGCTGAGATGAAAAATAAAAACGTTGAAAAATTAGATGAGAATATTACTCCTGAAGTGCTGCCTCGACTCATAGACTTCGTACCAAAGCCACAGTTTAAGGAGCCAGGCGAGTCACCGCTTACCCGGCCCACTGCGCCACCGCCGCCACCGCCTGCTGAAACTCGAGAAGATGGCTCAGGTGCCTCACTCGACACTATTGGTGAACTGGACGAGACCAGTGACGTTACTGACAGCGTGTAAGTACCTTTTGTTTTAGTTATGATATAATTATTGCAATTTCAACGTATTTACCGGCTTCTTTTGAGCGGACTGTAAGTTGTAAAGAGTGATTTTCGTTTTACAAGTAACAGTTACGCCTTCTCAATGCGTATAAACCTACAGGTAGTTGTGTACAGCAGATAAATAGTTAAACGTTAAATTCATATATATATATGTACATCCTCACGCCTTCCCATAAGGGTTCCCGAAGGGGTAGGTAGAGGTAAATAGGTACTACCCACACACCCATTTTCCACCAGAGATATATTTCAGGTGCCAACGTGACAGATGGTGAGTCCATCGCCGTTACTCCAGCACGACTATACATACGCCTTTGAATTGCTTCTTAGACGTATACAGGCTTCCTCTCGATGTTTTCCTTTACCGTTAAGCTTGTGGTGTGACTGATCACTGTACTTAAGTTCAGAAAAACTCATTGGTACAGTCGGGATACGAACTTGCGATATTGGGTCGCAGGCAAGTGCTCGAACCTCTTGTTTTCTCTTTCCATTCACAAGCAGTATGTATGAGCATAGCGCGGCGTTTACTTTGGCTTAAATTTGTTATAGATAACTATAGTATTTAGGAAGCCTATCAGGGTTTAGTTGATCCAGCGTTCAATACGAAAAGATTCTTAGGACACTTGTCAGGCATCTTCACAAGCGACAGTTAGACGTAGAATATATATATAGTAGGTGATCTACAACATAGATAACTATACTAGCGCCTAGAATATTGTATCTCCGGCGGAAAGTGGGTGTAAGGATATATAAATAGACGTAAAAAGATATAGTCATAATAGTAAACGGTTGCCACCTGGCAAAAGTTTTCCACTGCAAACTATCCACTGCAACCACCACAAATAACAACGTAGAGTACACCAATAAAGTAACAAACGCACAATACTTGAACATGTATTCGATCGTATCATGCTATTAAGTCAGTTGGAAGGTTATAAATGGAAGGTAGGCTTCTTCTTTCAAGGTTTTCGTTAAAAAAGTGGTATTTTTGTTGAGAACGGCAACTTCTTTAAGGTTATTTATTATTGGAACAACGCTCGGAGCCCGCCACCTACCAACTAATTTCCACGCACTGCCAGCTTTCCACTAATTATCCATAGTGGTATGAGCAAAGCGGTTTGCGGGTCGTTGGTTCTTCGACTTACTTGCTTTGCAACCAAATATTGGTCGCTGATTTAATAGTTACCACAACATCGTGAAGTAAGCACAATGAAAATGAAATCCTTTAAAATATATTTCACTTAAATATTTTTTACGTAGCATTAGGTAATCTTGTTACTTTAGAAAGTAAAAAAGGAAAATGTGAATCGGAATTTCATTTTCTTTTATTTTCACCAAATGTTCAAGCGAAACGTCCTCACGCCCTCACAAAGTGAAATTGTAAAGCGCAAATTATAAAAGTACACGATTATTTTTCACAACTTACTCCTAATTTACAGCATACAAAAATGAATGAATGTATGAATTCGATATGAGCTCATGCTCTATACATTATGCTCTTGCCATTATTTCTTACGTATTTACAAAAAGGATTTAATTTACTAACATGTTTGTTGTAAATGTGTATAACAATTTGGGTTAGAATGTGCCGTAAGCGAATTCCAAAGTTTCTGTTGTACATAGCTCAAATGTTACGTTAGACATTTCATATGTTAAAATTAGGGAAGGGAGGAAATAGTCTCCTTAAAACAAATAGGTGCCACACCTATCGTACTAAGTATAAGAATCTTTGTCTATATGCACTCGATAACGGCTTGATTTAAGTACGTAAAGTGCCATCTATTGATATCTATCTAAAACTGTCATCACTGCAGAAAGTTAGTTCCATAGACGGGGAAGTAATCAATGGTTGCTATTCAAAATGCTAATTTGCAACTGAACCAAGGCATTAGTTAGAAATTAACCATTCCTTTCCACTAGAACTGGAAGTGGCTTTTATATTTTCTCCACTTGTGATGGGAGGGCCGACAAATGTCTGCTTTCAACCATTACGTATGTAATTTCCACGAAAGTGACTTCTAGCTACGAGTGCTTATATCTCATCTATGGTTTTGGAATTAATAAAATAATTTCATGTTTTTTTTGCATGAATATTAATTATCGCCGTATTCGTGAGTATGGGCATCGGGACGTAGGAAGACATGCAATTACATTATATATCCTCACGCCTTCCCACAAGGGTCCCCGAAGGGGTAGGCAGAGATGTATAGGTAATACCCACACACCCACTTTCCGCCAGAGGTATATTAGATGCCAACGTGACAGATGGCGAGTCCATCGCTGTTACTCAAGCACGACTATACATACGCCCTTTTGAATTTCTTCTCAGACGTATGCAGGTTTCCTCTCGATGTTTTCCTTCACCGTAAAGCTCGTGGTGTGACTAATCACTGTACTTAAGTTTTAGAAAAACTCATTGGTACAGTTGGGATTCGAACTTGCGACCTTTTGCAATTACATTAATTATAAAATAGTTCGAATGCGATAGATGTTGGTATATTAAGTCTGTCCTTATAGTAAATCACCGTTGGGCTGGCTCGGCATGATAAAGGCGAGGCCAGTCCAGCTCCTGTTAAATAGCAGAACTTCCCGAAACTCACGTACTCACGAGACAATAAAAACAAAAACGGATCGGTAAGCCCTCGGATAGCGTTGTAGTTGCAGGAGCGTTACGTACGTTAAGCAACCGTGAGGTATTCTAATTACCTTTGTGCTCTGAATAACTGAAAACAGGCTCGTTGGGTTGGGTAGAAAACGCAATAACAAAGTTTTCTAGTCCACACTCGGTTAACGTTGCGAGAACGTAACGAGGCGCTTAGATTTATCATTAATTGCTTACTGCCTCTGACGCTGTAATATATTAGCTCCTTGAAAGGGAGAATTTATTGCAGTGGTTTAGTATTTGTCTCCATGGTTTCCTTCGTTGTTCCGTTCTTCTTTGTTGCTATAGAGATTTTATTTCTTTATAGGATATTGGGGACTTATTATTAATAATGTAATATTCCAGAAAGATCAAGAGCATAATCATATAGATTTATCATACTCATACTTTATCATATTATAATGAGTGTTTCTAGTAGTCGCTTGCAATACAAACATTGCAAGTTCGAATCCAAACTATACCTACTATTGAGTTTTTTTTAACTTACAGTGATTAATTAAGCACATCACGAACTTTACGGTAAAAAACATCCACAGAAAACCTGCATTCTTTTGCATGTTTGAGAAGCTATTCAAAGACGTATGTATGTATAGTCGTGCTTGAGAAACGGCGTTGACTCGCAATCTGTCACGTTGGAAACTAAGTATATCTCCACCGCAATGAGAGCGTCTGTTACTACACACCTCTGCCTACCCTTCACGGACCGTCGTGTAGAAGCATGAAGATATACACGTAACAAGCTATTAAAAATGAACCAGATACAATAAATAACACATTCAAAATACACCTCGTACATCCCATAGCACACCAATTTACACGAACCACTCAACTCTCTCAATCTGACCACATCCCTTGGACAAGGTCAATAAGTAGTCTGTTTGGTACAGGCATTCCAGGCATTACAGGATTCCAATTTCAAATCTATTTCATATTTCTCTATAAAAAAATGAATAATAAATTACATCCTGTAGCTTCAAATGTATCTGCATCAAATTAGTGTCTGTTATATATAATATAATATATCCTCACGCCTTCCCACAAGGGTCCCCGAAGGGGTAGGCAGAGGTGTATAGGTAATACCCACACACCCACATTCCGCCAGAGGTATATTAGGTGCCAACGTGACAGATGGCGAGTCCATCGCCGTTACTCCAGCACGATTATACATACGCCTTTGAATTTCTTCTCAGACGTATGCAGGTTTCTTCTCGATGTTTTCCTTCCCCGTTCTGCTCGTGGTGTGACTAATCACTGTACTTAAGTTTGTGTCTATTACTCCTTCATGTATTCTGTTTTTGATATCACTCTTGCCTCAATTTGCATGTACAGGTAAAATAAAATTCCTTAGTGGTCATTATATTATTGTATAATGCAATAATAATCACTGAGCTTGCCAATTCAACGTGTGTTCATAAGAGAACCATTAACACAGTGTGCTATGATGAAATCGAAAAGATCATATGATATTATGTCATACACGTACATGTATGTTTGTATGTAATATATTGGTAAAAGTGAGCATATAATACTCACAATACAGTAGTAACAGTTTTTTTGTATTTATCTCGTAGCGTGAGTTCCGGGAACTTTTGTTGATTTAACCGAACAATTTTAGCCTGTTACGGACCTCGGCTTAGAGCCTTGCTGGGCTGGAGGTTGTAACAGTTAGCCTGGTTAGTGTTTATAATATGGCCTACTAATATTATAAATGCCAATGTTTGTTACTTAATCACGCTAGAACGGCTAAACCGGGTGCTTTTTATTCACATTGCTAGATCAACACACAGGATATTATATATTATTTCAGAAATAAAAACCAAGTTTTAATCAAATTTAAATCAAATCATATGTAAAACCGAGGGTACAATCGTTTTTTTTTTTTTATTCAGGTACACACACAATCTACATATTTGGACACTTTAATACAAAATTCTAAAATTAAAAACCTAATGTGTACATCAATAATAGGTATACAAGTAAGTTTTAAACAAGCTCTAAGCCTTCTGTCGGCTTTCTATTTTGGTTACTCTCCGTATAGTTACTTCTTCTTTCGTAACCCACATATAATACGTCCTGAACAACTGCGCGGACAACTAATTTGGTTAAATCAAAGAATCTTTATCAAACAAAATTGAAATATGGAATATTTGAAAACACAAAAAGTTATCGAAGATCAATTAATAAAAACAAATTAATTACCAAATACAACTCTCAAAGGTTGCATTTTTATATTAACAATATGGCCTACATTATAGATCGATTGTAATAACGTGTGGACACTTAGGTACTATAATTATGAAACGGTTACGAAAACTATGAAAAACACGTTTTGATATTATTATAATAATTCACCTAATATTTAAAACTCACGTTTCTTAGTGATAAAATAGCATTGTTTTCAGCGCAAACAATACTGTTACCAGTTGCACCAGAATAACGAGTGTAACAAAGAAAATAATATTTTATTCGGAACGGCGACATACATGGAGTTTTCTCTATTTTCATGCCAACTAGCGGCAACAATGGTGGGTGGCGCCCCCTCGCCTTCAGGCTGCTCTTAGAATGCACATGCTCGACCCTCGTAACCACTTACAGACGTACCTATTAGCAATCTGGAACCAAAGTGCTTAAATATATTTAAAAAATATTACAAACTTGGGATTTGGATCCTACGAATATTATAAATGGAAAAGTTTGTGAAGATGTTTTTTAGTCAATCATGCCAGAACGGATGAACTGAATTTGATTAAATTTGGCCCAGAGATAGATTATTAGCTAGATTAACACATAGGGTATGTGTGGGATAAGTTGTTAATGTTAATCTATCCATCCCGTCGTGTCACTACTAAATTTAATATTTTTTAACCGACTTAAAAAAATGAAGTTATCAATACTTCCAAAGTAAAAAAAAAAAATACCGCCGTTCTGGCACTGGTATGACCATGTATTAAGACATGTAAGTGAGAAGTGTATTTTCTCAGCAAAATTACCAAAATATACATTGAAAAATAAATATCTTGAACTAGAACAGCACTAAAGTCAGCCAGTTTACTAGTTTTTTATCCTTTAACTAAAGATAATCTAAATCGTTTTTGAACAGATTAATGGTTATACAACGTTAGGAGGTATCGATGTCTGGTAACTTAGGGCAATGTGGAAGGAAGTAGACCACATGGCTGGTTTCTCAAGACGTGTACAGACCAGCTTGAATATTTTGCCACGAATACTTTTGCCAAAAGTCTAACGAAGAGATCTGCAAAATATATTCCTTTTAACGTATGACTCGTTGGTACTGGTACCTATTGCCGTGCCTTCTGTGCTAATATTTATGTGATGAGCATAGTTGTTTTATTCTCCATCTAGGTGCGATATTTATCTAAGCATATATTAGCGTTTTCATTTATGTTTATCTTTTGCTGATACCTATAGAATGGGCATAAAGGACAAAAAATGTGCCATGTTAGTACCGAGTGTCGAAGTCATTTATGTGGCTTCTGCGTAATTTAAGCGGTGAATATTTTAAGTAACGTTACTCAGTGTATAGGTATACCGTCTTTGCATGTTTGCAATCAACTAACTAGGTCAGCGAAGTGTGCATTCTGGGCATTAACACTTTGATAGTGTTTATCTGTTGTTTGAATGTAATATGCATACTTAAGTAGATAGTGGGATAGTTAACTTAACACGATAAAAATAAAGACATTGAGAGCATTAATATTTATTTACTGCCACATTTTTATCTGATAAGACTACGAAGTCTAGACTATATTTACCTTATGTTGAGTGGACTTCCCTTGCTATCAGCACAAGAGACGAACCTCCTACCAGAACGTTCCTACCAGCATAGAACACCTTATGAGGTGAAATTCTAGAAAGCGTACTTTCCACGGAACACTGCACAAGCAGTACCATAGGGTCGAAAGATTGGTGCAGTTCATCTGCGTACTTACATATAAACATTAATATCATCACGCCAATTCCCTTACGAGGTAGGTAGAGAGAGTTAGAGCGCCAGTTCTCTCTAGACTTACAGATTTCTTTCGCTTATTAGCATTTATCGCAGATACTCGTTGGTTTCGAGTACTCCACTTCATGTACTTTATTCTGAAAGGTATTATCATGATTTCTGACGTGTTAAAAAATGCTGCCTTTGCTGAAGATACATGAAGCAATTTGTGCAGTCAGGCTTTGTATAACAAAACACAATGATTGTAAGCAATTGGTCACATTTGAATAATCTCTATGAGTCGCGTTTGAAATAATGTGCTTTTTGTACATTACGCAAGAGATAAATTATTGAAATTTAAGAATATTAATCAAGCCGGAGTCGTCACGGCTTCAGAACATGAAATAGAAAGTCGATTGCAATCATTGTCGGTCGGAGCGCGCGGCCGATGCAAGCGCGTTGTCAATCATTAAGAGAACTGAATGATACACGCATCGATTGGTGATAATAAATAGCTTCAGTATAATTAACTATGGGTTCATCGACGTATGTTTGCTATCAGATGAACCATAGGCCACGTCCCACGTTCGTGTCACGCACGTTTGATGGATGAGTTTATTTTTTACGTTCTCGATTTTCTTTCGGTGAGTGATTAAGGGGACAGTCCCCTTGTCAGTATATACCTAGTAACTATCGCATTAGCGTGTTAAAGTAGTTTCATATTCATTATATACAATTTAGTAAAATGTAAAGAAAATTATTGATGCTATTGAAAATCGTTTATCCAATTTAGGCCCTGATTAGGCTCCTGTGGAAATTGTATAATCTACAACCGAGCGGAAAAATTTCCCGACCGGACTCTGTCCTCTTTTTAAGTACCTACCAACCTACTACTGTGCTCATCATACGATTATGTATATATGAGTCATCATCACATCTATTCAATATTTTTTTATAACAGCTATCTAATTTTAATTACATTTATACATATAATATAAACAATATAAATATATCCTCACGCCTGCCGACTAGGGTCCCCGAAAATGCGGGCAGAGGTGTATAGGTAGTACACACCTACTTTCCTCCAGAGATATATTATTAGGTGCTAACGTGACAGATGGCGAGTCCGTCGCCGTTACTCAAGCAAGACTATATGAGGTTTCCTCTCGATGTTTTCCTTCACCGTAAAGCCATAATTCAGAAAAACTCATTGATACAGTCGGGATTCGAACTTGCAATCTTTGTGTTGCAGGCAACTACTAGAATCACTCGGCCACCACGGCTTTTTATAGCAAGTTATTTAAAACATGCATAATTTTAATATCTTCTGTATACAATATTGAATGTATCGGTACTTACAATAAAGCCCAACCAAATACACAGTGGTATTCCATCTAATCAAACACATATGTAAGTGTATGCATAGGTACATTAATTAGATTGAAATAGGCACTGTACTGCAGCTAGACTGTCGACTGCAATGCGCTGTGCCTAACTGCGCCAGAACTTAGGCACTCACGCTTCCACACTATCATAGTGCAGACTTACGACCGTTTCGCTTTGGGTTGACGCCAGAGAGATATGGTACTTTAGCTCATTTTCCTGGCCTAAGCCCAAACATTATCGAATATTTGAACTACCATTTTTATACAAAGCGACTTATAATTGACGTCTACTACCCTTTCTTCGAGGCATATCGGACATAGATTTTGACTACTGACAGACCAATGATGTATCAATAGAGCCATTCTAACTTACTACTACTTATATCTTCACATACACACACACAAGGGTACCTTGAAGGAGTAGGCAGACGCGTAACAACACTTCTTTTGTCCAGAGATGTATTTAGGTGTCAAAGCGATACACGGTTAATCCATCGTCTTTTTTCAAGCGCGACTGTACATACTTCTTTGAATTTCTCCTGAGGCGTATGCAGGTTTCCCCTGGATATTTAAGTTCAAGCAAAACTCATTGATACAGCCAGGCTTCGATCTTGTGACATATGCACTGCAGACGACTATTCGAATCATTCAAATAATATTAGATTCTCGAATGTATAAACACATAAAGTCTCCTCATTAAATATTCAACTAGTTATCTGTCTGTAAGTGTTGTAACCAACTGTTATTTTCGGTGTAAAATATTAGTCTGGTCTTTGTCTCAGCAGAACAACAATTCGAGAACCGACGCTTAACAGTACCTCCGTGACTGCATCGGTATTTAACTGTATAATTTTTCAGTATACCAGTAGTTTCATTCACAATAAAGATAAACTGCTTGCTGCATAATCATTCTTCAACAGGTTTTAGAGCGACCTTGTAATTCGATATCATTTCCGTCATCGGTGCAGCTCACTTCGTCGCGCGCACTCGACAAGCTTTCCATTTATTAAGGATATCTTTTTAAAAAGCCATACGAGACGGCTATATTAATTGAGGAAATGTAATGTCAGACAACTTATAAAAAAACTGTTAAAGTGCCAGTGTTTTGAGGGAATGTTATAAATACCGTAAAATAGGTATGCAGGTGTGATTTAAAGCACATTAACATAACAAAGTGTTAGAATTTACATTTATATAGATACCTTTTTGGATGTATGTGTGTGGATAAATTTTTACTGTATACTGATATTTTTAGGCTTAGACTTTTTTACAATTACAATGCAAAAATACTTGTTGTTTGAAAGTACCTTTTCGTATATATGTCATACGTGTAATACGAGCAACCGAAAGGGACATTCGGTTCATGGAAAGAGAATTTCAATATTAAACCTGACCCCATCAAGTACCTAAGTAGTTCATTGTTCACTTGCCAGTAACTATTGTTTCATCCCGTAATTATGATGATCCTACTTATATCACAAAATAGATAGTTTGTGAGGACGTTCGTTTTTTACGCAGAAACTACTGAACGAAATTCGATGAAATTTAACAAAAAATATTAATTTGCTGGAGTAACACAAAATATGCTGGATTAAAAAAAAACAGAGAAAAAAAAATTTTTTTTACACAGGTGAAACTTCGATGCATAGCCACTAAATCTTAAAGTTGCCATTCGTTTCTCATCAAGAGCTTTCTTAAGTACTGGCAAAACCGCACCAGATCAACCACATTTCAGGTTGGATCATCAAATTACTCTTGTTATCAAATTTTCATCAGTTATGGAGCCAGTTATATCACATAAAACTATAGTGAATACATCGCAATCATTATTGTTGCCAAGTGCATTAGTTCCGGTCCTACATTTTTGTTATTAACACTCGCAAGATAATCGAAGCAATAACGTTCACGATGTGACCTACATGCTGGAATTTGAAAGAGAAAACATGACCAGTAACGATACCGACCATAATGATACTAACTTTTAGAGCTTTCGATCGATCTTCGGAACGGATAGGTGTAATATAATTGATCGTTAGTGGGTACGCTATGTATTGTCCTAGAATGCGGCTGGGCGGGGCCGTTGCATTATTAATAACATATTAGGGCATGGTGATGTTTGTATCGGCAAGTCACTGCAAGACGCGACGCTAAGTTTGAGGTCGCACCGAGTATGCTCTCTAACGGACCATCTTCTCAATTTTATGGCGCATTCTGTTGGCGTACGTGTAACACTTATTGGTCGCAAATGTTGGTCGCTGTACGACCATCAGCTGTGTGATATACTTATTGCAAACAGAACCAAAAGTATTGGCCGACATTTGCTGAATTGGTATGCATAGAAAGTATTTTTGCTCTTGTAAGCTGTTTTCTGTCCGTTCTTTATATGTTTAACCATTTTCCCATTCGTTTCAATGTCGCTTTGGTGAGAGTAGCTCACTGACTGTACCAATGAGTTTTTCTGAACTTAAGTACTACTAGTCACACCACGAGCTTGTCGGTGAAAGAAAACATCGAGAGGAAACCTACATACGTCTGAGAAGCAATTCAAAGGCGTATGTATAGTGCTTCGGTGATTAACTCGCCGTATCCCACGTTGGCACCTAAAATATATCTCTAGCGGAAAGTGGGTGTGTGGGTACTACCTATACACCTCTGCCTACTCCTTCGGGGACCCTTGTGGGAAGGCGTGAAGATATATATACTAAATGAACTACGTGAGAACTTTAACGCATTCAAGTATGCACGTAAATTGTATATTATTTACAAACAAATATACTGTAAAGCAGATTTATGATATTATAGCTGTGCAAGCGGCATCGTCCGCTCTTGTTGTAATAAAGAGATATAATCAACCTAACCCGTCTGGAAAGAGAGGCTGGGGAAGGCCACGTTCAAACTACCTGGATCAAATTGATCTAACACTCATGGAGGGGACTCACGTTTACCCTGTGTACCGACTACGGTCTAATGAGGATATATAATAAAATAAACCTTTATCTCTTTGTAATATATGTTAAGATTATCTAACGGGCAGTTTACCTCCTCAAAGTGGGGTCTCGATATCAGATTTATTGTGAGCTTTGAAATCTTGATGTTAAAGTGTTATCTCGTATGATTGACATATTATCTGTTATTAAGTAGGCTGAGTCGTCTGAGCGCCACCGGCGTCGTTTAACGGTACCGCGCCGACCGCACGCTCGGCCCTGCACCTCACCTCACTGTCTCTACACTCCAATACATCTTATAAATCTAATACTGTTATTAAATTTATGTTTGTATCTAGCTTTCTCTCGTGTATGATGATAATCGACGGCATCGATTACTGAGATGCTATCGATATTCTCTTTCTTATCCGCTTAACATATTTTAACACCCACATGCCTATAGCTGCTTCGTCTTGTTTCGCAATCGTAAAAGTGTCCGCCTTTGTTTAGTTGCATGGACATTATGTATGCTACGTTGGGATTATTAATATATTTTTGTATTGTATTGGATTATCTCGCGGTAACTAGGATTTACATTCGCGCTTCAAACTTTCGCCTTTAAACTTGGCTGGTAGGTATTTGTTCAGTACTTATGCTGTCGAAGATTGAAGAAGAAGATCCACTTATATATATATATATATATAAATTTCTTGTATAAACGAGTTACGAGCGGGCATACTCTTTAATACTAGTCTACAAGGTATACCTTCAAAGACCTTGACCTTACATTGAATACAGCTGTATAAAGTATGAACGGGTCCTCTTCTTCCAGTAAATCCATTGTTTGCAAAGCTCTAAAAATTTCACTCGCTGTACAAACATAACACTACCTTAGAACAGTGCTATTTGGTTACGATTATCGGTAATTATTCTAAATTCAAAATAAAAAAAGACTTTAATTTTGAACAAAGTATTCCATGGTGCTCTACCTCCCTTCATGTTGGTGCCAAGCACACCATACGGAGATATAGAGGATTGAGGCGACGAAAGCAATCAACATCAGTTCATTAGCCCGTTTAAACAAACTATACAGCCGATGTTATTGTTATACCGTTGCTATAAGAGTATGAAAGCTCTTCACGGTGATTAAAGAAATTTTAAGAAAACGTTACAATAGAACCCATCCAAGAACAAAGATAAACAATTATCGAAATCAGATAGACCGTGTCCAAATAAATCGATTTAGTAACAGGAGTGGCATAAAACAGGATAAATATCCAACCCAATCCTTTTTATGAACTTCAATAAATTATTATAAAAATAATAGGTTGTAAAGAAGTTTAAGTGGTCACAATTGTAAAGTTACGACTGCAGGCTCAAGTCAATTAGTTTTTCTGAACGTAAGTGATTTACGCACGTTTCACTGTACTATGATACTCTACGACATGATGAACACACTGATAAGAAACCTGGAAACTTCTTGTAAGAAATGAAAAGACGTATGTGTAAACGTGCCCGAGAGCCGGCGACGTAATCTTCATAAGTCGCACTGGCCTATTGTACATTGTAAATTCCTGATTGTAGATTCCAGGATATCCACAATTTACTTACCTGGTGAGTTCTTGAACCATAGGGTTATTACAGATTATTTTCTAGGTTTGATGTCTATTAGTTTTTAAGGAAGCAAGAGGACTGTGCATGTTTCTAATTACTCTCGATTAATCCGTAACGGGTAGCTTTTTTCCTATTTGAACAAGAAACATTTTGGCCGATTTTACGTTTCGTGCAATCGAAATTATATCAAAAATTCCAATTCGTTTCAGCGTGACCATTTTTTGTATCAAATTAAGGAATCAGCAAACCGACAAATCGATAAACTAAAATTTTGCGTAGGCAATTGAGAATTCCATAAAAAAAAAATTTACGGCGGTGGATAACGATCGGCTTGTTAGTTAGTCTTAATTAACCTGTATTATGTGAGTGGAATTCCGCACTGCCGAGGCGGAAGCGGAGAACGGGGCGCCTTGATTTCGTTCAATGATGAACACTTACTTGCACACAACATACGTGGTGTCACACGTGTTCGATATGTGTATGTGGGGACGGCGAGTGTCGGTGTGACAATGGCACGTTCGACCCTGTTCGCACGCTCGTCCTACTCTCCGTTTATCGACTTATTCGACGCCTCGTTTGCAAGGGGTCTATTTTGTTATTTGCACATTCAAATGGCCGAGCACGACGCGACGTTCACTCTCTTATCGACCTGATTGAACACTTTTATACTTTGACATTGTTGTTTGACAGGTGCAGTGCTGTGCGCTGTAAAAGGCAATTTGATTTAACTACGAGAAATTAATTAAGTCAATAGCATCATCTGAATATTACAACACACAAAATGGGTGCCATGGTGGCCGAGTGGTTCGAGCAGTTGCCTGCGACGCAAAGGTCGCAAGTTCGAATCCCGACTGTACCAATGAGTTTTTCTGAACTATAGTACAGTGATTAGTCACACCACGAGCTTAACGGTGAAGGAAAACATCGAGAGGAAACCTGCATACATCTGAGAAGAAATTCAAAGGCGTATTCGTGCTGGAGCAACGGCGATGGACTCGCCATCTGTCACGTTGGCACCTAATATACCTCTGGCGGAAAGTGGGTGTGTGGGTTATTACCTGTACACCTCTGCCTACACCTTCAGGGACCCTTGTGGGAAGGCGTGAGGATATATTATTATTATTATTATTACAAAATGGGTTTATTTGCCCACTGGTCTTTGGCCCGCGGATTTTCTTTGATGTTTCTTGACATTTTAGTTTTTCTTCAGGTATAAAATGGATTTTTTATTCAATTTTCTATACGTAATTAGTTAATTAATGTCAGTAGGCTGAGTTAAGCTGGACGTTCGTCTCAAATTTGTTCTTCCTCGGAGTCAGTACATTATAACGACGAAATTAAAATAACTCGTTTTTCTGTACTTTTGTGACAATATACTATACACTATACATAATTTTAAGAAACTAACTCACATAATTTTTTTATATTACTAAAGGATTTAACGCAGCCTTATTGAGTTTTTTTCTCATTCGAACCCTTGTATATGATCAGCGGTCATTATATGAGCTACGACATGACGAGTAATTAAAATTGACGTCAATGACATATGTACTGAAATACGGCAATATTGCTGGGCGGATGAGCTCATTCAGACGAGCTAACATATGACTTCGTATCAACCAATATGGCTTTTATAAATTGAAAGTTCCAGTTTATTACCTAGCACCTAGCCGTAGCTTGGGAGCGTAGTTATTATCCAATTAGAAAAGCCTCAAATCAAAAACTGTCAACATTGATCACGATTCAATGTTTGCTTTAAGCATTAACAAAAGAATGGAAGCGGACAATGAGGCAAATTTAAGATATGCTGAGAAAATATATTGTTTGAACGACAAATCAAAGGCTAGACAATTTGTTTGTCACTTGCGGTACTTAATATTGGAATTCGCTAACAAGACGCGTTTATTGAATTTTACAGTTCTGTTCTTATGTCTTTAGTGGCCGGATATTATCGTTATAACTGTCTCGAGAAATACTATAATAGTAGTACACTATTCTAATAGTATACTATTTGCTAATAGTATACTATTTGCACAGAGTGTGAATTGGTAATTTTGTATTTGTTTATTGGAAGTGTTTCAAAATTACATACAAAATTGTACTTAAAATAATATTCAAAATATTCACCTTGTGGAGCTCATTCTTGCAACACCGTTTTATACTTCCGCATGTATCATCGTATCATTCGACATTGTTCTGGATGCCAAATAAAATTTGTAACGAAACTATTATTATTATTAAAGTAGAGCTTCTTCTAGATTTCTAGAATCTTTAATGCAGGAAGTAAACTGTCCTGTGATAGTATTATTGTGGGATTATTTGTAGCTACAGTTTTCATCAAGAAATCCTATCTCTTGTAAGTCTTTCTTTTAAATTTTGAACTAGAACTTCCTCTCAGATGGTTCCTGGGTCAGGTGTAGGTACTTATAGACACGAACTGCCTCGAGTTCGGAGACGCCCTTAGACTTACTTAGCCTTGCCTTAATTCAATCCAAGGCTAATTTCAATTAATTTTCAATGCTTTAGTACAAAGCGCTCATAAAAATCCTACAAATATTATACATGGGAATGTCTATGACTAGTTATATAAAGTATATTTGATACAAAATCGCGCCAGAATTGCAATATAGAAAAAGAGCATTGTGTACAGTAATCTTTCAATGGCATAGTACCCAGTCACAACACTTAAGATATACAATATAAATTTTGTTTTTATTTGGATTGGTTTTGCAACGGCGTGGACTTTTTTCCTTCACCGTTAAGCTCGTGGTGTGACTAATCACTGTACTTAAGTTCAGAAAAACTCATTGGTACAGTCGGGATTCGAACTCAATAATTCAATAATTTACTGTAATAATTATATTCAATTAGATACGTTCAAACTATCTGAATCAGATTAGATGAACAGTCGAGCCGGTGTACATTTACACCGGCTCCTCTGTTCATAGTGATGATGGATAGATAAAATATAAGGTCTCAGGAGTTTGGTAGAACTTAAAACCCAAAGGGCGCTCTAAATATTGTGCTAAAAATTGCAGGCTATTATTGTTATAACCAAACAGCGCCTACGCTTATTGTTAAATACATAGTGAGTAAGTTAAGATAAGATCGAACCTTTTGTCATTAATTCTCGATAAAGCAGGTTGTGGTCGGGTGTTTATGTTCAGATGACCTTATAAGTGAGGCTGGCCATTGCAAGTACGTGTAGATAATGATGTGAAGGCTGAGCAGCCATTCCGAGAAATGTAAGTGTCTTTCGCGGGCCTTTTAACGGGACTCGATCCCGTATTTAATTTTATCTTCAGTTCACTTCATACCATAGAGAACAATTTTCACATCCAACGAAGGAGGTAGATTGACCACAGCGTTTCACTTACGTCAAATTTATTGAATATATTGACAATATATATACACTCGCAGTTTCTATTTCAACTTGCCAAATATATTTTTTGCAGTCATTTAATCATTCAATCGTACACGATTATAGACAAAAAATATATTGTTTAATGAGGTAGGTAGAGGTTTGGTGATTAGTCCACATTTTAATTGCAATGTGTCTATAAATGAAAGAGGCAATACTGCCTAATAGTATGTTTTATTGCCCACTGGGGACTGGTTTGGAAAACATTCGATCTTTTAATCTGAATACTTTCCTGTATTAGTGATAAATACAATTTGTTGCCTTCACTTGTATTAAAAGAAACATATATACGATACCACTAATCGCTTGAGATTCGGGAGATAAATTTTAAGCTGAATAACCGCTATAATTAGTGCATTTAAAAAGTGTGTCACTATATAGTTGCGCTATAGATGTAGAGGGTATTTAAGATACATGTTCGTATACTTCAGATGTTAGTGGTATTCATAGTGCGTTTGTAACAGAATAGGGCAGTGAAGGTTTAGTGAGGTGCGCCAGCGCCGCCGCGTCGCGTCTGGCGGACCGGCGCCTGCGCGGGTGGCGGGGAGTCACGACGTGGTTAGCCTAGGTTGGACCTGCCACCATTCTGCCTTTCACATACAACATTTCTAGACTATCTTCATTAATTCTAAAAAAATACATATTGACCCATTCGGATTGGTGGCAAATAAAACAACCGTTTAATCCCAACACAGTACCTACTTTCATGTGCCATTAGACTAATGATTGGATATACACGTATGTTACTGTTATAATATTAAGTTAAGTGTACTAAACATAGGTGATTGTGTATGAAGAGGTTAATGAAATTGGATAAAGCGAATGCGGCCTATAAGTCTACAACTTTTCTCTCTCTGTCTACTCTGTGAGGAACCCGGCGTGATGATATGTATGTACGACGTACGTATATCAATTAAAAAATAAAGTATTGGATATATTATGAACATACAACACGATACCGAAACAACCAAGACGCTCTTCAAAGTAATATAAAACCACAATTATGAGGCAAAAAGTTACAGGCAGAGGTTCGGTCCGAGGAAGGAAATAAAATCCGAACAAGGTTCTTCGCGTTGACCTATAAACATACGTATTTGGTTTTGCGTGAATTTTGCCACCTGTAGACAAATTTGACCATCATCTACCTACTACTGATTGAACAGAGTATTATTTTAATACGTGTTGTGTAAGTCTGTGGGAGTAAAATAATATTATCTTTTACTTTGTTTCTTTTATCGATACTGCAAGCTCGACACACATTATAATTAATTGAAATTACACATTCTTGTGATCATCTACATCGCAGACTTCGTCCATCCAAACATGAATTACTCATCGAAGGCTTCGTAAAAAAAATACAAATAGATATAAGTTGTAACCCGCAAAACATGCTTCCTTAAAAACTATTAGGTACTAATAATATATACGCGAAAGTTTATTTGGATGCTTATATCTCAACTCGCATCAATAGCTTTAGATTAAATTCGTTTTATATTGTATTATTGCAATGTCTAAAAATAAATACTAAATACATACCCAGTAGTGCGTAGCAATATAAAAATTGATGTAAGAGCTTCATTATATAATATTAATATTTTAATTGGAAAGCAGGCAGTTCTAACAAACTACATAGCTTTATCTCGAAAGAATCACTGTTTCCGAGGGATCATAGTTATTCCCGTTGTACTGGGTATCCCGAAATCATACCTGGGTGCGGCCAGTATGATATATACATTTCAAGAAAACTGTAATTACTTGATAAGGTATTAGTCACACCGCGAGTTTCACGGCGAAGGAAAATATTGGGAAAAACCTGCGGTTGGAACCGATAGGTGGCGATGCGATCGAGTTTCAGGAACTAATTTTTTTTCACCCAAGCGAGGCTGGGTGGGACAGCCAGTATTATTTATTAATTTATTCTAAATTAAAATCATCTATATAGTTCCGTGTTGGTAACGCTTTTGAACAAGTACTTAAGTTGGTTCTAACTTCCTTGCATGAAAAGGTTCTACATAAGGAGAGTGTTTCTAGGCGCTCGCGTTTTAAGCATCATTGAAACCCGATGGCATTCTGCCTCAAGCCACAGACGCCTGGGGACCCTGACATTTTACTAAAAGCAACCAATGACCTGTTTTCGATGTTATTAGTCGAATATTTTTCTGCCAATACCATTCTAATATTGATGCAATTTGCAGTAGGAAGCTATTTGCTAACTAGGTGACGAGTAGGTCATCGTAGTATTGATTAACCGCCTCTTTCGTATTCTTGTTAATTCAAATGTCATTAATGTATATATTAGATATATTTACTAGCATTGCTCGCGATTTCGTCCACTTTTATTCTGATTATGGGGGTGGGTATGTGGAATAAAATATACCATCATGTGTTACTCCAGATTATAATCTGTCACTGTGTCAAATTACATTCTATTCCGTACAGACATTCAGGCGTGAAATGACAAACATTACGTCCTCACAAACATTAGTAGGAAAATAATAAAGTAGATAGATTTATTATTATTTATAAGTGGTTAATTATTAGTTTGGTTACTGAAATCTAAAGAGGGATGACGCTTCTCTGCCTTACACGTGGCGAACTCAGTGTGATGATCAGTATCTATTTAAGTTTAAGTACCTATGCATACCATTAAATTTGTGCAATCGGCATTTATAATTGGAAGGATAATAGTATATGCGAGTGAAGTATAGGCGTAAAGCTACATAAATGCATAAGTAATTATAATCACGCCGAGTCCCTAACCCGGTAGGTAGGTAGGAAGAGAGGTAGGGCATAACGGGTTTCCCGTTCGAATTTGGAGCTGCCCGACTGGGACAGAACCTCCACCTTATAGAAGTCCGTAGCCAAATAACACAATTTATTGTGTTGTGTTTCTACGCAGTGAATAAGGTTTCCAGTAATGAGCTCCTTGGGGAGGGGGGAGGATTGTTATATTTTGTTAGCAGCAGAGGGATTACTCCCATTATGCTGCCAACACAGTATAACACTCCGAATACAGAGTGGCAACGCGCAAGTGATACTTCGGTATTGTAAGCGTAGCAGCAATAGGCTGCGGTAGCCGTTCTCTATCAGGTGGGCCGTATGCTTGTTTGCCACTCTAGTTGTATTATAAATAAAAAAAAAAGGTAGAGATAGTAGAGCGCCAGTTCTCTCTAGACTTACAAAGCTCTTTGGTTTCGTCCATATTCATCAGTCTCTTCATATATGCTCGCCGATTTCTTGTACTCATGACGTAGCCGCCATCGATTGTAACGTATTTATCTGCCTAATGATAAAGATAAATGAAATCATTTGAATATATATCGGAATTTCTAATGTATAATCGGTGTAAGAGCTGGATAGAACATCATATTTATATATAAAAAATAGTTCGAATATGTCCCTTATTACTACTGAGTTTCTAATCAAGGTTATACAAACCCATCATGCTGGAAGGGCCTTCGCGATGATCAAGCTACTAGACGCTCGGTTTGCAAATAAATAACGCCGTCCGTTGTTTTATTATGAAACATAGTAATGAAACTATTACTACACACGCATATGCCCGACTACCGTGACAAGACTGTTATACATTCATCCATTACGTCACGTTCTACCGAGATCCAAGAATACTATAACAGCTAAACAAACACTATGAAAAGAAATAAAGCTTGTGCTAATTACATTACCTATGAACTCGACCCATACTTTTACAGTGGCATTAATACATACATTACATTTAAGATATATTAATGTTTCAAATACATATGTATATTAAAATACATATGTATATGTATATAAAAATAGCCGTGGTGGCCGAGTGGTTCGAGCAGTTGCCTGCGACACAAAGATCGCAAGTTCGAATCCTGACTGTACCAATGAGTTTTTCTGAACTTAAGTACAGTTATTAGTCACACCACGAGCTTTACGATGAAGGAAAACATCGTGAGGAAACCTGCATACGTCTGAGAAAAAATTCAAAGGCGTATGTATAGTCGTGCTTGAGTAACGGCGATGGACTCGCCATCTGTCACGTTAGCACCTAATATACCTCTGGCGGAAAGTGGGTGTGTGGGTATTACCCATACACCTCTGCCTACCCCTTCGGGGACCCTTGTGGGAAGGCGTGAGGATATATTATATATTATTATATGTATATTAAAAACGATTTTTTTTCTTTATTTCAGAAAGCCAAATATGATCATCGAAACGAAAGAACGAAAGTCGGTGTTCGAGAGAAGCTTTTGGGAAGGTGAGTGTGTACGATCATAGCTTTCAAAATTGCGCTTGTGCTTGGTCAGTCACTTTTTTTTTCCTATATGCTTTTTCTACATCGACAGTATTTCATAAAAAAAGTTGCTAGTGTGTGCGGTTCCGATAGTTTTTGCATTCGAGTTTATATCAGCAATTACAGAAATGTAACGATAGTCTACGACTTATACATAGTTGGTTTTCCTTATGTTAGTGCTCATATCATGTGCTTGTATTGAGCTAATCGTACTAGTTTTTGTTCTGTGACTGAGCACTATTACATTAGATGTAACGATGACTATGATTTTAACATAATAACGTAGTTCTCTTTGATAGCGTAAGTTACCATCTATCAAAATATCGTCGATATTTTATACATTGGCACACACGTACAATTATCCAATGCTATGTTTTGAGACAAAAAATCTATTGTAAAAAAACGGTAAAAGCGATCTTTGTAATTCTCGGCAGATAGTATTGTATGTGTTAATTGCGTCCAATTGCAGATGCAAATGGGGTATTATGATTCCGATATAGTGCTTTGATAAACTAACATATGCGGGCACGCGCCTGCAAGACACTCACGCGCATATAAAGTGCTCCGGTGGGGTAAAAATAATACATACTAACGTCTATCTCTATGGTCTCGCGGAAAAATTGGTTTCAATTTTAGTTTCTTTTTTCAGAATTAAAACATATTTTATTTGTTATTAAAAATCCAGCTAATAATTGTTGTCGTTGTCGTGCTAATTATAAATAAATAAATAAATAAATTATGTAGAATGAAAACTTATAACAAAAAGTTACTTAAGCATGTAATGGTTACAATAGATATAAAAAAAAAGAAATTGAAAAAAGCGAATCGTATGCTGGCTGTATTTAATCGCATAAAGTGGAAGCCGGTATTTATCTAAAATTGGTTGAGATGAAATTAACATACTTCTGTCTGTATAAGTCATGACCGTGAATTAATGCTTGCGTCGGCCCAAAATAATACGGGGCCAAGCCCATAGTTGCTCAGTCGATTTTTTTTTATTATTTTAGCCACAAATAAACATGCGTATTGCAATATTTTAGCTTAGTTCAACAGTTAGAAATGCGAATAAAGGAATTAAAATTTTTGTTTTTAAACTCTCTACCAGTTTTATATATCTCAAGCAAATTGTGTATCTCCTTAAAAGTGAAATTAGTATGAATACTAATTTAATTACAGACATCGTATAAAAAGACTTACATACCCCATTCAAGTTATCCTAACTGGCCTCGTTAGCTAATTTTGTGATTTTTTTGCAAAACCGCATACAGATTGCCATTAGAGATATACGAATTTATGCTGATATTCTATTTATGTGTAGATCAAAGGTATGTTCATCGCACACTGGTATCCTTCGGACATATTGCGTTTGCGTTCAAGCGGCCATTCAAAATGAATTTATTGGAAAACAAGTAATGGTGGATGATATTATACTAAAATAATACTAGTTTAAAGATACAACCTACCTAGTGTCGGTGTATCACAGTATGCACATCAGAATGTTATTTAAAAAACATGATGTTCATAATAATAGGTATTATGAAAATGAACTCATGGTGAAAATAAATTTGTCTGTTTTTTTTTATCCGTTTTGTATAGGTAATATTAGCTGCGCGGTGCTACCCGCAGTTAAATGGAAGTAGTTACTTTCCCACGGGACCAGTATCATTTTGGGATAAAACTAAAACTATGTCCTTTTCTTTACCCCTGATAATGCATGTTATGGGGGGTAAAGAAAGATATATTGTGCATCGCGTACACTAACACTCACTATGTCATTTACGAGATGAGATAGATCATAAGCCGAATTAAAACATTAAATATGTTTTATTCCAGATAAAGATCTTGCAATGACATTAAATTTTACATGGGTACGCGAGGCACATCTAGCATAGTTTTATAGTCTTTTGGCAAAACTTAGCGTGTAGAAGTCATGAAAGTGCACCTTGCCGACCGTTGTGTCGCACCTGCTCATTCCTTGCACATGGCGTAATGCAGTTTCGGTGCAAGGCTTGGACAGCATTGCGCGCATTCCGCGGCTGAAGTATAACTATAACGCCGTAGACGAGCGCTTATCATGCTTACCAACCATTATTGACCGACCAGTTCTATTTGAAGACCAGACGATATTTGAACTAACTAAGCTGATACAAATTCTAAACATCTATTTTATAATTAAAAGCAGAGGTTTGTAGTAAAAAGCCATAATAATATTTGCGTGGCAGGCATTCGAACCACTCGGCCTCTACGGCAAATATAAGGGAATATTAATAAATGATCATATTTAAAATTACCGTTTCAAAAAGCTTGACAGGAGAAGCGTATAACAAGCATCGAGCTTTGTATGCAGTTACTAGCAGATGAAAAAAAAATCTGTTGCATATCGATAGCGCAACCTTTCGCGCGATTGATTGCGATGTAGTAAGCGTTTATGTGCCAAAAACTTCTTACATCAACTTGTGTACAAATGTCTATTATTATAATCGTTTCGCTAAGAATGGCCTATCAAACAGTTTTATACTTTAGAGTATTTATTTATAGAAAATGTGTCTGTCATGGCGTATAGGAAGGTTAAAGAGATTGTGGTGGATAGAGCCAGATTGCATCAGATTCGTCGACAACAGCTCAGTTCTCAAATGTATATGATGAAAATGGAATAATCAATACTATTACCTACTTATAATTCTAAAGATTATTATGTTCTATGAAATAAATGCCTGCACAATACTATTTCCACGCTGTACATCTTTAAGCATACGTAGCAACATATTTTGCAAACGAATATTAATACAAAAATGCCATAGTAACGCAATTCGTCGATGTAGTATCGGAATTTTTGGTAATTAATACGACATGAATGTAGTTTAAGCATGTAACGGAACTATGTACTGCACCTACGTGACTGTTTGATTGTATCGCCTTGAAAACATTTATTACTCGTGCTAGTAAAATGCGTATAGTAAGCGAGTTGCATTTGGATACTAAAATATGTGTTAATGCAGCGTAATTGTACTTTAATGTCGAAAACGTGGGTATGAGAAATGTTTAAATGCTGTGGTTTTAATGAAATATTCGAATGTGGAGATATATACTTTCAAACGGATTCCTGAAAGGAAAGTGCGGTGGGTTGGAATCCCGCAGCTCGGCCATTAAAGCGGCGACCACGACCTGCCCACCGGCTCCCATTGTTCAGCTGCCGGCTGCTCTGCATACCGACACACAAATTCTTACCAAACATACTTTTCCATACCTACTGAAAGTGATTGGCGGATTTAAAACTAGTACAATCTCGAAGCATAATATCAAGGTCGATACCGACATATTATGCATCTACATCGTTTCAATTCCTAGAGCCCATTTGAAAGTATATGCAGTATATAAAGTATGTTTAATTTAAACTTTATTTTCAAATTAAATACAAGAATAAAATAAAGTTGCGGTTACAACTCAAAAAGGGCTTTGATGAGCTTTAACTTATCCGGCCGCCATTAAATTGGAAGGCTCGGTATTTCCTCCGAGGACGGAACAAAAACGGCAATAAATGTCTAGTTGCGGAAAAGTATTTCTAAAGGAACAAAGAATAGAGTCGTAATTCAGAATGTAACCGAAAGAAAGCTGTAACGTTTGGTGGATTCCAGGGCGAGCCGTGTCCCAGCAACTTGGAGAGCTCTCGCATAACTCCACGAAAAGATTCTGATTCAGAAACTCCTATATAAATATATACTTAAACATCTAAGCAGAAAAACACCGTAGGTAGAAAAATATGCTATTCGAGGAAAATACATCCTGTTGGTGGATCCGGGTTGTCTGGATAGGACCAGATTGACAATAGACTCTTGAACTTATATTCAAGTGTGAATCTGATTGTTTCCTCATGTATTAACACAGAAGTCACGGAACTCCTAGTGAGTGGTGCTCTAAGAATAAAAATTACAAAGGTTGTCCGGCGACCTTTACAGATACAAATGTTGCGGTTATGGCCGTCTTGTTTTGTTCAGATTGCGTAAGACATGTCACGGGAGAAAGTTAAATTAGTTTTGAAAGTGAAATCGATTGCACTTTCTTTCACTTATCCATTTCATAGTACCGCCGTTAGAGCCCAACGAAGTGATAACCAAAAAAAAAATACAAGGTTTTCTGATTAGGTAGCTGAAGTGAAGACATTCATTGCACAACCATATTATTTTGTTAGGGAACGTTTTATTATCGTAGGCAGAGCCCAGAGTTCTTACACATTTTCTTTGTTGGATTTTTTTGAAACATAGAACTTTCTTATTAAGTCTACTATGAGAATTATAGAAGGGCATAATAAAAGGCCGAGAATGTAAAAAAATGTGCAAACAACTCTGCAAACACGTCGGAGCGGTTTAAAGGCCGCGTCCGGATTGCGAGGGGCAGCGCGGAGGGCGCAAGCTGCATTCCAGCCTCCGCGCCCGCAGCGACGTCACTCCTATATACCTATATGGCGCATTCCGCGATGCCGCTCGTTCTTTCACCACAATCATGAAATGAAAGCGCGTAATTACAGCAATCTTATAAAGTAAGCCGTAGTTGTCAAGTTATTATTAATCAGCGCCCATTATTTTTCCTTTAATGTATTAAAACTATCAAGGGTCGCAGCGACCCTGACATCTGTGGTCCGCGGGCGCCGTCTGCTCTACACTCCAGAGCTCACGGTCGCCGCCCTCCTGCGCCTTCTGGCTAAAAATAGCGCCATACTTATCAATGCTTAATGCCTTTTAAGATCAAAATAACACAGGCATATTAAGTTGAGCCGTGATAGTAAATGGCTGTATCTTGATAGCTTTGAGTGAACCATTTTGTGACTAATAAAAAGTGAGTCAAGTGTAATGCAATAAGTATAGTATACACAGATGTTGACTATTCGATTGAAGGGCAGCCGTTAATAATGATGAGTTGGCCGTTGACGGGGTCGGGCTTTGAAGTCGGGTGAGCGGGCCGGCGCGGCGAGCTGCGGGGGAGCGTCGCGTGCGCAACTCGGTGTCCGTCCCTGGCTCGGAGCAACGCCCCCGTCAAGGGCGGCGACGCTGCAAATTTCTGCAAGTCCACCGCGACTCAGTGCATCGCGCCCCGCCGCGGCGGCTCCGCGCTCGCCGCTCACTCACCGCCGCCGGCGCACGCCGCACGCTACCAATGCGCACGCCACACGCACCGCCCTATCTTAAATAACTGTTATTTCGGTCTTTAATGGACACGTTCCGCATTCTTAACTCGATCCTCTTTCTTTGGACTGACGGAGATAACGTAACATCATTTTCCGCCGAATAAATAAGCGCATAGCCTTTTGTTCTCGTGAGATGGTGATGCTGATTTCGAACATTTTAAGTGCGTTTTTCCCAGAGTGCGATGAAAGTAAATATTTTCAGAATGAACAGGATCCGGTTACTGGTTTTATGTGTGACTAATGAAAGTGATGTGTATAGTCAATGAATATTTAATTGAAACGTGTATAATTATTGTATCACGATGTTGGAAATGAGAAAATTGCCGCGACGATCAATGTCAATGCATGGTGAGTATGAAAGGATCTTTTTTCAAATCAACTTTAAAAACGTTTCCATTGGAATATAACGTAATGATTGAAATCAATTATGCCTAAATCTCTTTGTTCTATATACGGCCGTAGATGACCTACTCAATAATGATTCAGCCCCCAACTTTTCAAAAGCTTTCTGAAGAATACACTTCAGGCAAATAGGCACCCTATTTGTCAATGTATGTTAGTTCTTACATATCATCTATGTGTGTTGGCCGTCCAGGGTCAGTCTCTTGAAGCAGCTTCCTAGTCCGTGGCCTTTATCATAGAACTTGTTTTTATGTAAACTGCACTCAGACTTATTAAATTTGAAGATTTCTAAACGACCTCTACAAGATAAGGTCTAGTGCTTGCTGTATTACTCTTTCTACACTTTTGGGTAAAAATGTCGAAGATCCTTATTTTAATAGTCCGGTGCCAGTGCTGCTATCCAGGAAAGTATTTCAAGCCGGAACTATAGTAACCTACCTGCGATCGAGATATATATTTGCTGCATTTCAAAGTTTGGGATTACTGGCACGGAAGCTCATCATCGACTTATAAAAGCTAGCGCCGTCTGATGAAAGTATTTTCATGAGAATACTTTACTATGAAAGCAACATAGGATTGTGATGCTCATTGCTAACCAGCATCATTCCGCCAGCTGACCTGACCGAATAAATATACATATATATACATATCATCACGCCAAGTCCCTAACGGGGTAGACAGAGAGTATAGAGCGCCAGTTCTCTCTAGACTTACATACCTCTTTCGCTTCGTCCACATTCATCAGTCTCTTCGTACATCTATCTATACATGCTCGTCGGTTTCGAGTACTCTTACGTTCCCGTCCTTCAGAGTCCAATAAATAATGGACATATTAATTATTTTATCTGTTGAAACTTATTACTTGTGGAAATCTTGGAAATAAAATAGCTGAAAATAAGATCGTATTTGTTTTGCCGTTGCTAGTTCTGGTAATTTGAAAATCGTTGTAAAAAGTTTATGCATTATTTTATTTAGTTTATGCATATATTAAATATTAATTTATTACAATTGATATAATTTGATTTAAATTAAATATTTTTGGAATAAAGTTTTATTTACATAAAGCGAGTCTGAAATAAATTTATTTTCAATAAAACCTAATTTTGCCCTTATCAAAGTGGGATTTTATGTTAACTTACACTCCGATTAGATTAGCTAATTATGTAACTATTTCCACTCCTTACTGCAAGGGTCCGCGAAGGGGTAGGCAGAGGTGTGCAGGTATTTTCCACATACCTAGTTAGTGAGTGCACTTGCACAGAAAAACTCAATAGGATTCATCGGGATTCAGTTGCAGGCGACTGCTGGACCACTCGGCCACCACAGTGTTTAGTTAACTGTGCTATAGCTAATCAATGCATATAGCCGATGCATAGAGTCGTTGTGGCAGAGTAGTATGTGTAGACATTCGGAATCTCGATCGCTGGTTCAAACCCCTCATATCCAACTACGAGCTTTTCGATGAAGGAAACATCGTGAGTAAATCTCTATTCGTTTAAGAAAATAAAGTATAATATAATCGTGCTTCGGATACGGCCACGGACTCGTCATCTGTCACGTTGGCACTTTAATATTTAAGTCGAAAGAAGAATGTTGTTACACGTCTGTCTACCTCTTTGGGGGGATATAGCAATTTGTGTAGTAAAATACATATAAAATGTATATGCAAAGAGACCGTTATCTCTTATGTATGTAATTGTTCCTATAGGGTATTTGTTGACCGTACTAAAAACATAATAAGTCATATTATAATCCATTGTTTTCAGTGCAGAAAGAAGTCGCATACGAGGCATTTTCTGTTAGTTTTAGGTAAATTGAAACTTGAAACATTTGAATATCATGTCACGTCGTCATTCACTTATGTACATATTAGATAGCTAGGTTATAGAGTAGGTAATATGTTATTATAATATTTGTTTGTGCACTCAGTTGAAATTTTAAGAACTTTTATCTGTTTTTTTTTATATCTCCTCTCATAGAACAAGAATGTGTAATTGTTCTGAGTATGGGTGTATTTATTTGTAGGTAATTTTTTTGCGGCATCCACGGCACAGAAAAACTCACTGTGAGGCTGGGTGTTATTAGTGTTTATTGTGTATATTTGAGTTTTATATGTATACACTAATAATTTTGCTGCAAAAGGACTTTACATCAAGCTAAACATAGATAGGCTCACATTGTAAGATATAAATTTTTTACTTATTTATTATTAAAAAAATACGATAGTAAGTTTACGAAAGAAGGGACGATCCTTACCTCATCTATTTTGCATCTAAAAAGGTGTGTTTTTGACCGTAATAAATAAAGTTGATTGACTAGATTTTATTGGGACTTGAGAACGGGGTCTACGGAAAAGGGAAAACTATGAATGACACGTACAGCTCGAGTACAAATCAAATCAAAATCTTTTTATTTCTCATAGGCCCAGGTGGGCACTTATAAAACGTCGAAAAAGAAGCACGGTTCGGGTTGGTCGCTTCCATACAAATGTCTCTGTGCCTTTAAATTATGAAAGTGTTATAATATGAGTCTGAAACCCACTGAATTTCAGCTAACACTTGATTAAACAACACTGAAGCGTGCCATGTCTACAGATTATCGTTACCTATTATTTTTCTTCATTACGTAAAAACCTTGTGTTTTACTATATCCAATAACAGTTGTTAAGACGCAGCCTTTGATGAAGCAACGGTTGCTAAACTAATAATCGTGATGTATAATCATAATGTGATAGTGCTCGATACGAAATCTTACAGTGTTGTCAAAATACGCCACTCCCGCTGCTTGCATTCTATTGCAGAAGAAAAGGAAGGTCCGTTCTATAAATTACTTAAAGTTTTTAACCTGGCAAACTTACTCGATTTTTAACTTTGAATAACGTATTTGGCTACTGGTTATGCACTTCTAATCTATCGATGTTTAGTCTTATTTAAAACAGTATTCAATAAAAATGTATTATAATATAATGTTTGATCATTGCGGTGTGGATTTAATTGCGCTATAACTTACTCGCTTGAGTGACTAAGTATCTATGATGGCATAAATGACGCATCATCTTAGCCAATATTGAAGTGGTCAACTGTAATAGGACACCATGATTCATCCGTTGTCACAACATCTTTGTTAAATGCACTTCACGAAAACTTTGACAGTCATAAAACACAGATATGGCACATACACTGCACGGTACGTACATTATCTTGATGAAAAAACAAGAATTCTAACAAAAAGAAAAGATATCTTTTACGTGAAGTAAGTTACAGTAGCCTTTCATTTAAATAAAAAGCTAAAGCGATGGGTAAAATACGTTTAAACATTTGTCTTGTTACAACTTATATCAAATTGTATCGTAAAAGTGGCCTGGTTTGAAAATTATAATAATATTGTGGCATAGTAATCCTGATTCAGGCTTAGCCTTTATTTTACACTAAT
>JACCPG010002818.1:0-34700 GCA_016069955.1 Drepana arcuata | reverse complement strand
GGAAGGCTCGTTCACACCCCAGCAGTTACTTGCTCAATTATACTGTAAATGATGGTCGTGTATTAACTTAAATCCGAAAATATCTTATTAGCAATAGCAGATTATGTTACAACTTTCTGGATGAAAACGATAAAGCGCTCAAAAATAGGAACGTTCGTGGTGCTCGAAACTGGCACGCATGATGATACAGAGAAAGATAGAGTATAAAGAGACTGATATAGTGACACACATTTATGATTAAAAATAAATAGATAGATTGATATTTTGTTGTACTCGAAATTCTTTGAAAAGAGATTTGGGCAACGAAAGTGGAAAATAATTTCCCTCCAAATGCTTGAAAAACTAGGAGTACCAGACGCGTGTTGGTTCTAGTAATTTGTGACAACGCAAGTAGCACTCAATCGACGGGGGTGGAACGCGCTGTAAGGCATTTGGTCAGCAGAGGGCTAGTAAATAAAAAATTAAGATGCCGACGGAGGTACGATTGCAAAATTAAAATGAACTAACCACAAGTGTTAGATACGTCTAAACGAGGCATAAGCTGGACACACTTGAAATTAAATGGTGTCGCCTGACGTTTGCCAAGTTGCAACGTTTGTTACCTCTGTATACTGAAATAGACGAGATTTAAAACTTTGATTTGTTTTCTATGCGAGTTCTGTGCAATGGCCTATTTAGAGAGAAACATTGGGTGTTCAGCGACAAGGTTTTCAACGTGCTATTGAAAAGAAAGAACTAGTATTATTAATGCAAAAATTATTATCTCTTATAATTTAAAAATTATTAAAGTGGGTGTGTGGGTATTACCTATACACCTCTGCCTACCCCTTCGGGGACCCTTGTGGGAAGGCGTGAGGATATATTATTATCTTTTATGATTGTATTTGTTTTAAATATATAAATAAATTAATAAACAATTAAATATATTCCTTCTAGGCACAGGAGACATTGTTGCAAAGCCAACTATTTCGAACTTTTAGTATAACAACTATCCTACGTGGAAATATGCACGTCAACTTTACATCTTTCTCTTTACTCACCATAATTACCTACTGCCGACGTCATCCCTTTGGGAATTCCTTACGTTCATCTAGTAGTCCAAGCTCGAAAAATTTAAGATTCTATCGCATACAACCTTAAGACAAAAATGATAGAGTCGATTGTTCGTTGTTCCTTGGAGAGATAATTTTGTAGCGTTTTAAATCCGCTTTTCTCCTAATGTTTGTATTCAGAGAGTGTCCCGTTCGTTTTTGCCATTTCTTTTAGTCTGTTGGACTAAAAGAAAATTAATTAAGTGCCACTGTTCTTTGAGTGCCGCTTTGTAAGGATCTGGTGCTTATTTCGAAATTATTTTAAGTTTCATGTTACGAAAATCAATGTAGGTACGAATATTCGTTCTCTATGCCCTCCTATACGATGTATCTTATTTTTTCTTTCATATTTGATATAATAATAGCATTTGGACAGTTAGTCATAACAGAACATACATATTCATTAAATATACAGCTTTATGAGGATCAAATCACGATACGCAGTTAGTACACAATAAATAAGTACGAAGTTAATTGTATTTTTTTTATCTACATGCCTTCTCTCAAGGAGATTTAACGTCGCCTCATTTCGCTAAAATTTTAACTTAGGTGCCAACGTCACACCACGATCTTTACGATGAAGGAAAACATCGGGAGGAAAACTGCAGACTCGTCATCTGTGGAATCGGTGGAAAGTGTGGGTACTTACTACCTGTACACCTCTGCCTCCCCCTTCGGGACCCATGTGGGAAGGCCTGAGGATATATAATTAGTATAGGTGCCAACGTACACAATAGCGAGTTATCAGCCGTCCCTGAAGCACGACTTCGTACGTTTTTGAAATTCATCCATGTGCTCCTTTGAGTTACAAACTTGGCTGACTCATAACGCAACAAGGACTATATTTCCCAAGCAAGAAAATATTCCAAGTTATTCCTCCTTTCATCTACAACATTTTACTGCCCTCTGAAGTATTCATAATCCAGGCCTTCAAAAACAGTACCTATGAAATAAACAAAGTTTATTGACCTCGTAACGCTACATACAATGACAAGCTCATGAAATATTAAATGTATATGTGTTGACTTATTGCGCATTGTCATGATTGGATGACAAACAGCTTTGCCGCAGGCATTCTTTGTTAGCTTTACAGGATTTTATATAACGCACCAAATCAATCATATTATCTTGCTAAGTTGGTTGGTATCCCCATTTCTTTAATATCCTATTAATGTTGAATTTTTGTTCCTTAATCATAATAGGGTAAGTGGATGTACGAGTACATACATACATATCATCACGCCGTGGTGGCCGAGTGGTTCGAACAGTTGCCTGCGACACAAAGATCGCAAGTTCGAATCCCGACTGTACCAATGAGTTTTTCTGAACTTAAGTACAGTGATTAGTCACACCACGAGCTTAACGGTGAAGGAAAACATCGAGAGGAAACCTGCATAATGTCTGGAGAAGAAATTCAAAGGCGTATGTATAGTCGTGCTTGAGTAACGGCGATGGACTCCGCCATCTGTCACGTTGGCACCAAATATACCTCTGGCGGAAAGTGGGTGTGTGGGTATTACCCATACACCTTCTGCCTACTCTTTCGGGGACCCTCTTGTGGGAAGGCGTGAGGATATATTATATTATTATTATTATTTATCATCACGCCAAGTCCCTAACGGGGTAGGCAGAGAGTATAGAGCGCCAGTTCTCTAGACTTACATACCTCTTTCGCTTCGTCCACATTCATCAGTCTCTTCATACATGCTCGTCGGTTTCGAGTACTCTTAACGTTCCCGCCCTTCAGAGTCCGATCTATTTGATCCAGGTAGTTGGAACGTGGCCTTCCTCTGCCTCTTCTTGCACACACTTTTGCTTTGTATATCTGTTTCGTCAATCTTTCTTCACTCATCCTTTCTATGTGTCCAAACCAACGTAACATTTCTTGCCTTCATCTTTACAATCATGATGATGTATGAGTATTAAAATAATACACCTCTAACCTACCCCTTCGGGGACCCTTGTAGGACTGCGTGAGGTGAGTATAATATGTTTTAGTATAGAACAAAATAACAACAATTAAATCCATTTTACGTGGGTGAAATCCATGTAATAAAGCTCTATGTGTATATCTGTGTCTACACGAAGTCAAATTCATTTACATATATTATATTATTTTCTTGTTAGTAATCTTATCTTACTAATATTATAAATGTGAAAGTTTGTAAGTTTGGATGTTTGCGGTTCTTTCACGGCCAAACGGCGGAACCAATTTGGCTGAAAGTTGAAATGGTGATAGCTTATACCTAGGAAAAGGACATTAGCAATTTTTTTTTTTTAAATCCTGAAAAATTCCACGTTCTTATATTATAATGTATGATGCTCTTTCACGGCATAGCGGCTGAACCGATTCTAGCAGGAAAATTTCCAAAGCTACTTTTTCGAGCCCCACGCGGGCGAAACCGCGAACATAAACTAGTAAAAATATTTTTTTTATTTGAACCCTCTAAATATATGTGGGTAATTTTAAATAATCACACTTGCGTGGTCTTTTGGGTCTCGAGAGAATAACCTTCTTCTACCGTCCACGTTTAAAGCGCCTACTGCGTTGAAACATAGCATTCCTTTGGGCAATATGCTCATTTTTGCGCAAATGTAATCTTTCATACTTCTTAGATATATATTAAAGTATAAATATGAGCCGTGGTGGACGCGTGGTTTGCGTAGTCGCCTGCAATACAAAGATTGCACATATTAATCCTGACTGTACCAATTACTTTTCTCGACTTAAGTACAGTGATTAGTTACATTATGAGCTTTACGGTGAAGGATAACACCGAAAGAAATTTGCCAACGGTCGCGTTGATACCTAAAAATACATCTTCGACGAAAAGTGGGTGTGTGGGTACTACGTCTCACACACTCTGCCTTCCCCTTCAGCCTATATATATATTATTATTATATACAAACCATCTTATTAAATCAATAGAAGATAAAAAAAACATATTACGCATACATTGAAAATTATTCTGAGTGAATTTTCTTGCTTAATAACTTGAGACTTCAGCTAGAGATGAAAACATAAATTCCTTAAGATTTTTTCCTTTCCAAAAACAAAAGCACTGAAAAAAATATATATCCTCACGCCTTCCCATAAGGATCCCCGAAGGAGTAGGCAGAGGTGTATACGTAGTACCCACACACCCACTTTCCGTCAGAATGAAAAAGTACAGTACAAAATGTGCCAAGAATGCTGGTATAATGTATTGTTGTATCATTGACACGTTGGATAGCAATGTGGACTCGAAGTAAGCTTATTCCACATATTTTCGTTATAATTAAGGATTTATTGATTAGTCAATGAAAATCTTCGTTGCTGCCTCATTAACATTACTATTTTTTTATATATTGAAGTAATAAAGTAACGGTAGCCGTTATCACTATTCTAACGTGAGTCAAGCAACTAACCGCTACACCAGAGGCGGAAATAACTACACAATAAAGGGTAATAAATTAACGTACAAACGATAATGAACGTACGTAATTACATCAATAATTTCCGTCTAGTTCTGTCAGACACAGCAACAAAATATAATTCGTACAATAAATTATGGGCCTTCCAGCTGCCAATAGCATTTTCCTTTGGTAATATAGACTCTACCCTTTCTATTCGTGCGTGACGTGACATACATTAAAACCTTATTTTTCTACGCTTTCCCACTAGAATTCCGTGTAGACACAGACGTAGTTATACCTACATATACATATCAGCACGCCGATTCCATAACGGGGTAGGCAGAAATTAGAACGCCAGTTCTCCCTAGACTTACATACCTCTTTCGCTTCGTTCACATTCGTCAGTCCCTTCACCTGCTCGTCGGTTTCGAGTACTCTTGACGATAATGAAAATATCCTACTCATATTAAAAATACGTTTTTGAACATGTTAAGTTCCTCTCCTTCCCCGTATATGTATGTATGTAAGTTCCTCTTTAGGTAAAAACTTCAAAACCGAAATTGAATGAATTGATTATTTTCATTATTAAGTATATCGGAAAATCTAACATTGGAATATTTTTTTATGCGGATAATATCGCGGGGTAAAGTTCTTATCTCTTAAAATATGACAATTTATACTGTACAAAATGAATGGAATATTTGCCCCATGAATCTCTGTCGACTCATTACCGTATTAGAACTTAACCAAAATATTATCTTTATACAAGTTGGTTCGCTCAATCATTATTACACATCTACACTCTATCTCTTATCTCGATATAATAGTTCAATATAATTCGATATCAACTATTCGTTATAGAATGAAGGTGTGACCTTAATTCTATATGCCAACGATAGATCAAAATCATATGAAATATCAGATCATAGTTTCATATAAATCGATCGGAAAATAATCCAAGGTCGATACCTAAGAACCGAAGTATAAAATATTTATATCAATAAGTCAACCCAAAAGTTACGCTGACAATAACGCTATCGCCTTCCGTTAAGGCCGACATATTAATAAAGGTCGTCCAACCCGAACCACCAGTTTTATAGTCGGCCGGGGTTTATATTCATAGCAGCTTTTGAATTTTTTACGTGTTGGGTAACACTCCCGGGTGCGTCCGGGGTCGTTGCGGAGTTCCCTTGTTTTGATGGAGCGTCAGTAGTTTCGGGTTAAAGAAGAAGTTGATAAATTATTAATCTTAGACCTGATCTTGGCAATCAATAAAACAGGTTTTCAGGTAGCATAGGAGGCTATATACATATGAATTAGCCGTGCAGGCCGAGTGGTTAAAGTAAACACTTGCAAAATCAAGATTGCAGATTCAAGCCCCGGTGGTTTCACCTGCTCCAGTTTGAGAATTAATTCCAAAAGTGCTTGAAAGATGGCAGCACTAGCTGAAATATCTGTCTCCAGCTATGTCATTAGTTCTTTGCGTATCCCTTCGGGAACCCTCGTAAGGAGTCGTGATGATTATACTTTATCAAAAAAGAGTAGGTCTGCTTGCGATTATTTTAAGGACAATATTGGAGCTAGCACTTGAAGTACCAAGGTACAGGAGTGTTTTACAAAAAAGTCTGCCCCACACAAGTTGCACGCTGATGTTAGTAATATCAACGGAAATTTTTCTCATTTAAATTTTATCGAAAGAATACATTGCGGTCTATGGAAAACAAAATTCTCGCTTCAGTAGTTGCTAGCAAAGGTTTCCATAAGTAGCTATATTTTTCATTTAAATAATATCTCATTCTATATTAGGCCTTTTTTAAATATCATATTAGATAATATAGCATTTAGCTTGCCTAATAGTAAGCGGTAACCCTACTGGTACTCTTTGGAACTATCAATTGCGCGTTGCCGACTTTATTGTATTAGCTGTATTAGAAACAATGGTAAAAGGGATCGCGCTTCTACCAACACAGCCATAAATTGTGAACAACTGGAAAACTTACTCAACACTGGAATATTACATTATCCAGAAGTATTATCATTTGACATGCTTTTGAAGGTACCGAACGAGATTCTTAAATTTTTTACGGAATTCTGCTGTTCCTCTCATAGCATTATTACGAAGAAGGAGAAATAGGCTGAGATCTAATAATTATACCCTTGGACCGTATTCATAACATTTTGCAAATAAAATATTGATAATGATATAATAAGCCGTGGTGGCCGAGTGGAAGCCGTGGTGGCCGAGTGGTTCGAGCAGTTGCCTGCGACGCAAAGGTCCCAAGTTCGAATCCCGACTGTACCAATGAGTTTTTCTGAACTTAAGTACAGTGATTAGTCACACCACGAGCTTTACGGTGAAGGAAAACATCGAGAAAAAACCTGCATACGTCTGAGAAGAAATTCAAAGGCGTATGTATAGTCGTGCTTGAGTAACGGCGATGGACCCGCCATCTGTCACGTTGGCACCCAATATACCTCTGGCGGAAAGTGGGTGTGTGGGTATTACCTATACACTCCTCTGCCTGCCCTTCGGGGACCCTTGTGGAAGGCGTGGAGATATATATATATATATATATATATATATATATATATATATATATATATATATATAATAATACCAAGACCAAACGTTCGGACAGCCAAGGACGGGAACGTTAAGAGCACTCGAAAGAGATCTGTATGAAGAAGCTGTAGACAATACGAAAGAGGTACACATGTACGCCTAGAGAGAACTGACGCTCAACTCTCTCTATGCTCTCTACTCGGCGTAATGATTGTGTTAAAAGCACACGATCGTCACTACTCGTCATAGAACAGTTTCTTCATCATAGCTAACAATTTTTGCTTTCTATTCACATGCCCTGCTACTCTGAATAAAATAAGCTAGGAGTTGGATTATTCACAAATTCTTACCGTTTGAACGTCAGTACAACACTGCTAATTAAATAGTTACTATGTAGTCCGCCGACAGCCTTAGTTCGCCAATCTAAGTTTCTTCTCCTAAGTCTTCACCGCTATATTTAAAGAGGTGGAAACTACGAATGGTTTCTTTCTACTAACTACATAAATAATAATATAATAATATATCCTCACGCCTTCCCACAAGGGTCCCCGAAGGGGTAGGCAGAGGTGTATAGGTAATACCCACACACCCACTTTCCGCCAGAGGTATATATTTCCCTAATGGGGTATTTATTGTATCGTTGATACATTTATCAACGATACAATAAATGAGGTCCCGATTTCTCGATGTATGCAAAATAAATACAATTAACACATTCAAAAGAAAAATGTCTTTCAAATGACCTTTCTTGCATATTTTTTGAGGAACAAACAAGCGTGAGTAATCCATCGTTGTTTCTCAAGCGCGACTATATAAACTTTTAGATTTTCTTCTCGAATGTTTGCAGATTTCCTCTTAAAAATTTCCTTCGCCGTAAAGCTCGTGGTGTTACTTACAATAATTGTCATTAAGTACAGAAAAACACATTGTAACAGTCAGGATTCAAACATGCAATGTTTGTGTTGCTGCCGACGGCACAAATCACTCGACCACCACGGCTCAAACTTAAGGGACCCTTATTCATAAGATCATTCTTCTTTTGTTATTATGACGACTTACTGTAAATAGTCAACATTCCAAAATATTCAAATCTTACAATTCATATATGCCTAAATACAATTATTTATTCGATTATCTAATATATTTATGAGAGCAATCCCAAAGAACAACGACTTTCGAGATATCCTTATTATTCTACATTATGTAAGTTAAGGTATCGCTGTATATTTATGTAATAGAGTATATTTTGCTTTGTATCCTTGCCTTCATAGTAATCACCATCGAAAAGAAAATGCAATGAAAATGCGGGCTATATTTTGTTTTGAAAAAAATACTCAAACTATTTAATGACTGTACATTTTCATGTTAATATAGAGAATGATATATTAAACGCTGTAGACTTTTTCTTCACCAAAGTATTAATTATTGTTATACTTTAAAACACATCTTAAATTTATATTAAGCATAAGGATCTTACCAATTGTTTTCTCCACGTGGATAACAAACAGCAAAAGTCCACTTACACAGAACAAACACTCCAAAGTCAAGATTTAAGTGTCGAATGATTAAATAGTCATAACAATTAGTCCAATCCCGAATCGGTAATCGAAATAATTACTACGAATTTCGCATTCGCTGGGTGTGACATTCGTGTCAAGGTCCCTACGAAAGTGCTACGGCGTAGACGTCCGCTCTATAGCGGGTCTCCCGTACGACAAGCTCACGTTGCTACGAGCTACGAGGGGAGATCCGTAGCCAATCGAAGTGAAGCTGCGCGGAATGGGAGTATGCTCTGCTTGGATTTTTCGGGATTATTTCCAGAGTGATTGCACTAAGTGGCTGCGGATTACTTCGAAGCCTCTGTGGAAATATTTATTTTTAATTGATTAACATTGTCCCTGGAGGATAAAAGTGTGCATTAATTTTGATAAGGATGATTCCTTAAAAGGATTTATAGAATATAAAAGTACAAATGGGAAAGAAATAATTGGTATAATAAAAAAAACATCTCATCATCAACATCATTATGGTCCCAGTATTTCTTATATATTTTGATAAATCTAAGTACTAAGTAACATATTTCTTAGTTAGCTAAAATAGAGCAACATACCAACACATGCGATGCATAGAAAGGAGATACCATTAAAGTTGGGCAATCCTGCACGCGTATCGAAGCAGGATGAGGCTATTGAGCTTCACCCAGTACGTTAAAGCGAGACAGTGCTATGTGTAGAGACAGAGAGAAGGGCAAAGTTTCTCCAGTGAATTATTGAAATGAATTATGTTTTATTTTGCTAATTGACTACTCTGACGGACCTCGGGTCGACTCCATTCCACCTGATAATTCACTCTGGTATAAATTCGGACAAGTTAATTAGCTTATTACTACTGGTATAATGGGAATGAGGGAAGATTAAAAGATACCACCGGTCCTTATGAGTGTTGTGCATCACATATTCAGGATGGAATTTTGTAACTTCCAACATTGACCTAACTTTTTATGTTGACAATTTGATATAATGACGTTATTACTTTGACCTTTGTAATCTTTGTCTAAGTTCTTTATGGTTTGGGTAATATACAATATCCGTGTGTCTACGAGGTCAGATCAGTGTGTCGCTTCTCTATTATATTCCCGAGTATATATAAAAACCGACAAAGGGAAAAATCACAATAGACCAGTGCTAGAGAAGAACAACTTTGAACAGAACTTGCATCTTAACTAATTAAATATGTCTTATGAGTATATAGTAAGTTCAACGTGACAGATGGCGAGTCCATTTTCTAAGCCCACTTTAAAAAGTTCGTTCGCGTTACTGTAAAATTTGTGTCTAAAGTAGGTATCATGTATAGGTATAGATATCATGTGTAGGTATAGATGGTACTATCGACAGAACTCTGCCTACCCCTTCGGGTACCCTTATGTAAAGACGTGAAGATATACACATTTTTAATATTTATCAGTGAGAATTTAAATAGAAATAAGTTTACGTTTCTAAATTGTCACAACTCGCCATAAATTCATTTATATGTGTATAATGCACATATACACATCTTTAAAAAAGTAATCTCAGTAATATTTAGTATTCTTTCCATTCGATTTCGCAAACAGTTGTAATTTAAATATTTTAAATTTTCTATAATTAACTACAACTTCTGTTATATTTATTTACATAATATTTTAATTCATTCATTAACGAATTCACGATCGAAATTGTGAAGAGACTCATCAATCTTGCGTTCAAAACAAAATTGTTAATATTCTTGACAGAGGGGGGCCTGAATGGAATTAGGGGTCTCCGTTGACGGAATTACGGGTCTGTCAGTAGCCTGTCCTCCTTTATGGCCCTGTCAAGTATTAATACTGTTCTTATTTCCGGCCCAATAAGATCAAAAGAATCATTGAAAGCTGATTCACCGAGCAGAAATATGAATTAATTCTAGTTTCTTTGTTGTTTTATTTATAAAAGGTAATGTTTTGTTTGTTATGTTACAATATATAATGAAGTCTTTTGTTGGAATACGCCAAATAATTCGTGTTTATATTATGTGCCTCATAAGTCCAATTTAATTCGGCGACCCTTTTCTGTATATTTTTTACGTTGGTATTATTATTACGTCAAAAAGTTTTTAATAATCTTTTCTTTTCTGCCTTCCATTCAAGGAAAGAAAATTGAAGGTTGTATTAGCAAACAAGCATGTCAATGCACTCACTAGTGGTAAGTGGTTCCCGCCGCCTATGGATGCCTGCAGACCATGGGCGTTGTTGGTGCAGATATATTTTCACACGTATTTTCACGTTCTAGCAATTTTGCATATGTCATTCTATTTGAAAGAACAATAGGTTTGCAAATAGTAGCGGGATATGTAATCAAATCAGACTGCTTTCGCGCCGCGAAGAGGTAACCAGCTTACCATTGCACTCTAATATAGATATATTAAACCTTATGTACTTGTAATAAGGATGTAACTAGCGGTTTCAATCATGGGCTACCAGTATGCAGAACAATAGGCCACTCGAGTCGTGTTAACACAATGTTCGTGCTAATATGAAAGACGAGAGCTTCCGTCGGACTATTACTGGATTTAAATGCTTTATGTTTGGTTTGTTCTTTCATTGGTTCTGTGACGCAAGTAATAAAGGGTTGTAAGTAAATAGGAACGCCACGAGTATTGACGCGGCCATTGAAATGGATTTGTAGTAATCGTCTAGTTTTGTCGTAAAGGGCTGTATATTAGATTATGTTTTATTATATATTATTTTGATTTACTGGTCTCTTGTGGTAATCATGTTGTCGTTTTTTGTTTTTCTAGGAGTACGTCTATGTCCTATTCAGCCCTTGTCAAAATTTCATTTCGATCAGCTGTTATGACGTGTACGCGTAACAAATAACATACATTCGTTTTTTTCATAGGGGTATACCTTTATTATAATTTACCGATTTAAAGGTTCAAGAGGTTAGTAATTATAATATAATAATAATATGTCCTCACGCCTTCCCACAAGGGTCCCCGAAGGGGTAGGCAGAGGTGTATAGGCAACACCCACACATTAGTTAGTAATTAATGTAGTTGTTATCAAAAAACTAGTCTACTATTTAACTAGGGGTCTGTATGAGCACTTTACGTTCAGCGTATTACCTAAATCGTAATCCCCCGAATTGTATATTCAATTTATTTCCACGTTGATATACGTAGTTTGAAACGTGTGTACCTATACACGTTTCAATTGAGGTAAATTCTCGGCAATTTACAAGAAATTCATCACTGTAATTTCAGAACGTAGCTTTGCAACCTGACCGCGTGTTTTCAGTAGGTCTCAGATGTGAGCTCGCGTGAGAAATGATTTGGAGTCACTCTAATAATTTATTTGCGTTTGCGAGTGAGCTGAAGCTATAAGTCTTGCCACTACGTATCAGAGAAATGAGGAGATTTCTTACTTGGAAAATTACGGAATGAAAAGGACTCCAAAATATGTTTTAAAGAAATGTATATCCTATCGTCACGCCATAGTATAGTGCCAGTTCTCTTTAAACTTACATACTTATTTTGCTTATCCACATTCAATGCAATGCAATGCTTGCACGAGTGGATGACTGCAACGTTCGAAATTTCTATACCAATTATTTGTCTTCTGATCTTAAGTAGTGATTTATCATGCAACAAGCTTCAAACGTACGTGTACATATAGATATGTATGAATAAGATCCAGTTACTTCGACCAACTGGAACCCTTGATTGATTTGATGTACTTCAACGGTGTGTTCTGCTACGATGCGAGAATAGCAAGGAGATTTTTTTTTTTTTTTTTTTTTTTTTTTTTTTTTTTTTTTTTTTTTTTTTTTGTGCTGTCGAGTGTCAACAAATTTAGCGCGATGTGTTATAGCGGTTATATGAATGGGTAGTGAATTAGGTAGGAAATCGTCGCGTACATCTTAAAGTAAGCTCCCAAGTTGTTCCCAAACTAGAAAGAATAATTGCCACCGATTCATCACATTTCATAGTCATATCCGCACCCTTGCTTACAACTGATAAGGCCAGACATCTACACAGTATCAACGCAAACAAATTCAAATAACGGATATTACATTATACGTGGTTCTACAATCAATAAATATCCTATCTAACACTTCCGGAGTTTCAAAACAGGATATAGAGTTGTGAAACTAGAAGAGCCTCTGTTAAAAATTGATAAGTGTTATTTGTATAGGTTCTTCTTAATCATTGTGGTGTTAAAATATGTTGCACGTTAAGTGTAGTTTTTGATAATAATGTTTATACAGATGATTAGGTATGTATGACATCTCAAATCAGCGGAAAAATTCAGCGTGGTAATAAAAGAACTGATGAGATTAAAGCATTTCTTTTGGAGACTTTATCTTGAAATTAAAACGCTAAAAGCCAATGAAACCTACATACGGTGAGAAAAACTCTAAGACGTATGAATAGGTTTCTTCTCGATATTTTCCTTCACTGTAGATAGAAAACGTAGCACGTTCAGTAACATTATTTCAATGCCAAAACTCTTCGGGTAGGGTTGTGTGTAATTAAAATTCAGTTGGGCTGCGGCTCTGTTCGCGGCATATAAATCAGGGCAGACAAGGCGTCCTTCCCTCGTTGTCGGGAATATTACGTATTTATATTCCTTTGTACATGATGTAAAGCTTACACCCTTTTATTCCTTGGTATTGATCTAAATTTGATTGAGTGATAGTAATTTGTACGAGTCAACAAGGTTCTTCGCCGTGAACTTGTTAGCAGGATAAGTTACGTTTGACTGACAGTCCTGGTAATGCAAAGGTCAATAGGCTAAATTAGCCACTTAGCTGTAGGTTCTAAAAAAGATAAAGAGCTTTACGGTGAAGGAAAACATCGAGAGGAAACCTGCATACGTCTGAGAAGAAATTCAAAGGGGTATGGATGAGCTTGAGTAACGGCGATGGACTCGCCATCTGTCACATTGGCACCTGGTGGAAAGGTGGGTGTATGGATACTACCTATACACCTCTGCCTACTTCTTCGGGGACCCGTTTTAGTGCGGCACATGCCGACTGCACAGATGCCCAAGCAGCTGGCCCTCTGTCTTGCTAGCAATAACACACCGACGGTTCTTTACGTTTAATAATAAAGGTAATTGTATAAAACATCCGTATAACTCTAAAAAAATATTCAGAGCCGTAGTAGCAGAGCGCAGAGCGATAGTAATTTCGCCATCAATCACGCTAGCCCTAGATATATTTTTGCCGATAAGAAAGACCACTGCCTACTTTTTATTACCCCTTTTGTTGTAAGACATTCCAAAGTACGCCTTTACTAGACTTCATATGTAGCTACAGTGATTTAGGATATATTCTGTTGGACTATTATATGTCTCAGGTTTTATCAAAACAAACTCCATCCTAAAAGGGTCCGTAAGTTACTAGGCATTAAGGTGAATTTCATTTATCTACACCAGACTAGATTCTCTCATTCCTTAATTCCTCGTCTGTACTTCACATACCAGGCCAAATTACCAAAAGTTACTAACTAACCAAAGAGTATTTAGTCACACGATTTGAAGCACCGATCCCGTCCATCGCAAACTAACCAGTCACAAGTTTTGTTATTAATTGTTGTTGTCTTGCTTCGACCCTCTTAACTGTAATGTTTTCTTACGCAATCACAGCTTCAAAAAAACAGCCTTAACATTACACAGTTTGTCTAACATTAAGAATGTTAAGTGGTTGAAAGACACTGCTCTATAAAGACGTACGTAACATGCGTTTAATACTTGTTGGGGTTTTCAAGCAAACTGCGATAGGAATTTCTCGGGATGGTACGAGTATGTTCACTGTTCGGTAAACAAATTTCGTTTCAATAAATATCTAAATCGAATATGCAATAGCTGTTGTTTGCCACGTTATGTCTAGTATCTTCCGACCCATTTATCTGGTATATTTATGATGCGATGAAGACCCATTCCGTAGAACAACAAGTTTTTAGATCAATAACTATTTGAAAAGGCTGTGTATTGACGCCCATGCACTATTTAAATATCGATGATAAGAATATTTATTTTGTCAACGAGTAACTAGGAATGAGTGTTGATGTGTACGACACAGTTTTATACTAATGCATTCTCGCGCATTTATTTGTAAATTATAACTGTTTTCTGTTCCTAAATAAACAAATAAATAGAATAAGCAGTGGTGGCCGAGTAGTTCGAGTTCGAGTCGAATCCCGACAGTACTTATGAGTTTTTCTGACCTTAAGTACAGTGGTGACCTTAAGTAAAGCAGAAGTGTGTGCCACGTTCCAACTACCTGAATCAAATCGATCGGACTCTCAAGGACGGGAACGTTAAGAGTACTCGAAATCGACGAGCATGTATGTAGAGACTGATGAATGTGGACGAAGCGAAAGAGGTATGTAAGTCTAGAGAGAATTGGCGCTTTATACTCTCTGCCTACCCCGCTAGGGACTTGGCGTGATGATATGTGTGTATGTATGTAAGTACAGTGGTAAGTAACACCACGATCTTTATGGTGACGGAAAACATCGAGAACTAACCTGCAAACGCTTGTGAATAAATTCAAAGACGTATGGATAGTCGTGCTTGAGTACCTAATAGCAACAGACGCCACCTATCACGTTAACACCTAAAATATATCTCAAATCAAAAATGTTACATGTGAAAAAAAACAATCCATGGAATTGTCATTATAGTCAGTTAGTATATTATGCTGAAAGTGTCAAATCAATAATCATTAATAATAAATCAATAAGTAAGTAATTATGGTCATTTAATAATTTATGCTTGATAATAACGTAGGATATTCATCACACACCCAAATATTTATGATATAAATCTCTGAAGCCAACATATTGTTCTTGAGAATGATTACTATCACTTCCAACCGCCGGTGTGCCGTAGCTATGTCCACAGTAGCAATGATGATCCTTTCCACAGAACGCTGACTTTCCCACCTTCATACACTTTTTTATACAAGCTTTAGCGAGGTCTAAGTTAGGGCAGAAATGTGTTATGTGGTGCCTGAGTGCGGGATGAACAGTCCCGTCATTTGAGTCTGCAGTTTCGTTTTGTAAACCTGAAGTTATGAGAATCAAATTAACTTTACTCTTGTATCAGTAAAAAACATAAAAACCGTAGTTTTACGTGCTACTGTCATATTCTACAGTGCGAAAAGGAAATATTTATAGGCGTAATAAACATCTTTCGCTTATACATTTTGAAATTTTACATCATCGTTAGACACCATGACACGACATGAATAATATTTTATATATTTGTCATCGTTTGATATATAAACAGTAATCATAGGACACATTTATTTATTTATACTTACCTTTGGTTATATACCTCAATGAAATCTGACGCTGATACATAATATTTAATTTGGATTTGTAGATTATATGCCCTATGATGATGTCATAGAAATCTTAATATTTGGTAACACGAGTACTAGAATAAATATTCAGAATTTGACATTACTCTGTAGTACATTATACCATATCGACTATTATATAATTGTAAATGTAACAAGCGCAAAAAGAAAATACCAAGCACGATGTTAATAAAACAAAAAATATAATAAGAGTGAAATATAATTTAATAGATAAGAAAAAACTATATAACCTATAAAAATCACTAACTACCATGCGATAGAAGAAATTAAAGCGGAAAGAAAAGCTCCATACATTTTATGTTAATTACAATAATCGAAATACCAATAACAAACTATTTCAAGCAAGAATGAAATCACTAACGCTATAAATAATAAATCACTAACAAAACCAAGCACGTGATGAGCGTATCGTATTTCAATATAGATACTCGTAATTAGTAATAGTCGTAGTTAATCCATCAGTTCAATCAAAGTCAATCATCAATAACTAATTAAAATCAGTAATAAATGCCTGCATACTCATGTCTATTTAAATTTTGCTCAATCAAGGACGATGTTAAGCGGTTACCACTAGAATCCATAAGGGTTGCGTGCTGCCAACAATAAACTTTTTTTTTTACAAGTACAGTGCTCATATTATTTGGAAGTTACATCCACATTGTCTATGGGCATTTAATACGCTGGAGGTACCTACAGGTCGTACTTTATTGAACTTATGCTAGGAATTGCAAGCCAGTTGAAAAAAAGAAGCACAGATCACAGTGACAGCGTGACAGTCACGCCAGTACTTCCTCGGGTCACATTATCATCTGGATCTTCATTACTTTTAAAGTAAATTCTCACTGTAATCATCGAAATCAGCAAAGTGACTGTGTTTGTTCTTTTTGTTAGGATAATATACGTTTTGACCTGGAAAAAATACTACGATGGATTTTTTTTACATATTTGACTATATATCCTAAGGCAGATATAATGACGCCGAATCTCAGATGTGGTAGGCAAATACTAGTTAAGGTTTTTTTTTTTTTTTTGGGTTGTCTCTCCTAGCGTGAGTTCCGGGAACTTTTGCTAATTAACCGGTCAATGGTGAGACCTAGGCCTCCAGCCAGGTCTAAGGTTTCCTTCCACTGTATGTGTTTAAATATAGGTACATTAGGTCTTGAGAGACGGGACAGATTCACGTACGTACGTCGATACATACATATATCTCCGATCCAAGTATTCAATTTAGGGTTTATTTATAATAATAAAATATTATAATTAAACGCTTTCCCACGTAACATTTTCCCAATACACAAAAACATTTTCCCAATATTTAACCCACGCAAAAGATACTTGAACGTGGCTGAACTAAGGCCGAATAATCTCATACCTAATTCTATAATTATTTTCACAAATCTTATTCAGATTCAAATAAAATCTTATTATTCAACTTATTAACTTCTAAAATATTTAAAAAATATTTCAAACATAGAATTGTTAGCATTAAAGTTTGTTATGACCAGCTATAAATATCAACAATTTGAAAAATATCAAAAGATAGAAACATGCAAATAGAACAAATGCAAAGAGTAAAGATAAAAAAGAGTAATTCATTAACAGTACCAAAAAAAATTAAAAAGTGTTATTATAATTTAAAAATTTTTAGTTAAGGTTGTAGTCAAAATCCTTATGTAAGTGATAATAGTGACTTTTACCGCTCCTGGCTTCATTATATTTGCTATTAACAAAGAGATTATCAATATATTTCTTCTTACGGTTGTATGTTTCTTCATCTGCAATAAAAAAATATTCTACATATATCATTAAGCATCCATGTTCATAGATAGACGTGTACGGACGCGTGCAAAAACGAATATTATTATACATACAATATACAAAACGGTGACAACAGTGACGTCGCCTTAACTGTAACCGCGCCTTCATGGAGACTTCGCCTTAACATCCAAATTTGCCATAAAATTACTCAACTCACTCGGCCACCACGGTTCCATATAATAAATAAGTATGTTCGCATAATGTTGGATTACGCATAAAAATAGAAATCCAGCAACAATACTAGTGACGCATTAGTTAGGAAACTGAACATATCTACATTGATCCTATTGAGTAAAACTTGCGAAATGCCTCTATTTTTGTCAAAAGTTTTGCTTTGCTCCTCTTCGTTCGGCCTAAATCACTTTTCATAAAAAGTACTTGTTTGCTACTCCGATGCATACATTTCCCATTTTTTTCTTTAAAATTTTCTCAAGTTAGTAAATTCATATTCAAATTTACAATCTATTTAAAAAATGCCTCAAGTGCTTAGAGACTTGTGCAGACTTAGGCAGAGGTGTATGGGTAATACCCATACACACACTTTCCGCCAGAGGAATATTAGGTGCTAACGTGACAGATGGCGAGTCCATCGCCGTTACTCAAGCACGACTATACATACGCCTTTGAATTTATTCTCAGACGTATGCAGGTTTCCTCACGATGTTTTCTTTCACCGTAAAGCTCGTGGTGTGACTAATCACTGTACTTAAGTTCAGAAAAACTCATTGGTACAGTCGGGTTTCGAACTTGCGATCTTTGTGTCGCAGGCAACTGCTCGAACCACTCGGTCACCACGGCTATTATATATTATAAACGCAAAAGTATATATTATCTTCATGCCTTCCTACAGGAGTCCCAGAACACCCTCTGCATATAAGTTTGAACATTCGTATCGTCTATGGATGTTGGTAATGTTGGTGGTTCAATAAGTGTTCCCAGTGTCCCTTATGTTGAATAAAATATTTTGATTTTGATTTTTTGGTTTCTCAAATATGTGCAATAGGCTAAATGGATCAGGATTTAATTTGGGACGATCCATAAAATCAACATTTTCGTGAGATTATTCGTACCTAAACCTTTTAACCGCTAATAACATAGCGGGTTCCGGCTAGCAATATAAAAATAAGTATGGAAAGATAATATGACCAAATTAAGGTGATAGCTTGGAATAGCAGGGGTCACATTGTGCTGAGCTACTTTGTAACCCAGAAGAGTTTTCTGGGTTATTGTGGTGTAAATTGAACTACCCATTGCGGGAGTAGAGAATGCCACTTGGAGTTCTTAAAGAGTAGTGTGAAAAATTATATACCTGCGAGTTTACCGTCATCGTAGATAATACTGTAAGGAACATGCTTTATATTCTTTTGAGGGTAATATACATCTGGGCCTGGAAAATGATAAAGCATGGTTAGAAATTGTATATGGTTTGAAACTATACAGTCAGGTCAAAAGTCAAATGGTGGACGGCCGTCTGTACCAGTAGTCAGATCGCCCTGTCCGATCCAATCGATTTGATCTACGCAGGGGCACATCCCGAAGGGGTAGGCAGAGGTGTGTAGGTAATATCCACACACCCACTTTCCGCCAGAGGTATATTAGTGCCAATGTGACAGATGGCGAGTCCATCACCGTTACTCAAGCACGACTATACATACGCCTTTGAATTTCTCAGTCGTATGCAGGTTTCCTCTCGTTTTCCTTTACCGAAAAGCTCTTAGTGTGACTTATCACTGGTGTGACAAAGGCATTTATCTAAATGTGTACTTGATTTCAAAGCCGTAGTGTCTAGATAATTCTTACCATTATATGAATCTCCCTTATCTCCGTACTCGTCATCAAATGAAATCCTCTTATTATAACTTTTTGGATAATAGTCTTCTGTAAAAGAAGAGTATGATTTTTTTATATTCTAACTTCATCTTCATCTATCTCCTTCTTCTTAAATTATCATGAAAGGGTAAAAGTAAGGGACAGGACAAATTGTGAGACCGTCTTCTTCTCTCAATAAGTATTTTAATGGCTATTCAAGAATGCTGCATTAGGAAATTGTATATATATATATATATATATATACAAATTAAATTGTATATATATATATATATACAATTTAATTATAAATATATAAAAATAACACGTATATTATTATTATGTATAATAATATATAATATATCCTCACGCCTTCCCCCCAGGGTCCCCGAAGGGGTAGGCAGAGGTGTTTAGGTAATACCTAACACCAACTTTCCGCCAGAGGTATATTAGGTGCCAACGTGACAGATGGCGAGTCCATCGCCGTTACTCAAGCACGACTATACATACGCCTTTGAATTTCTTCTCAGACGTATGTCTCAGGAAATTGTAAAGTTCAGTTAATGCAACTTTGCATCCACGCAAGACTATTAAGGCTTAAGTATATTCAAGTATTATTCACTGCGATAATGTAAAATATGACGGCTCATTATCTATTATACTGCACTTATAAAGTTCAAAAGTTATATACTAAAATTATAAAGTTCAGGAGTTTGTTTGTTTGGTTAAAGGAACCAATCTCAGGAATTCCTGTTTCCAATTGAAAAATATTTCAGTGATGGAAACTGATGTTTCAATTGTTTATTTATTCGAGTATTGGATTGGCCATTTATTGAGGATGGCCATAAGATATATCATCATGTTACTAAGGGAGGCGGAGCAGTGCACTCGGGTGTACCTCAATAGGTACCAAAATATACTTTACCATTTAATGCGTCGTTATCTGTGTACATTTTGCCAAAAGGATCACGTCGAATATTGTCTTTAGAATAAAATAGATCTTGACCTGCAAGCACCAGAGGCTTATTATAAATTATGGTGAGAAAAGAGAGGTCTCTTCTTTCCGATGTAGTAAATTGTAAGTAGTCACACCGGTATATGGTTGTGAGCTAAAGGTTTCATTTGCGCTTTACTTACTCTGTCAAACTCTTCACACCCTTCGCGAAGAAGTCTAAATATTTGTTTAAACGTGCGCTACTTAAAGAAGCAGTCAAAAGTTTAGGTAATTAAAACTTTTTAACGTTATAGGGTTCTTAAACTTGTAAAAGCCTTTAAAGTCACGTCTGAAATCCTTTTATTTATCACATAAATATCTGGCTTTGCTGGTAATCCCGAAACCTTTATCTACGAAGCACTAGATCGTGTGGCTTTTAAATTGTTGAAAATATTAAACCATGACGTTTATAAAACCATGGCTTTTATATCTTTAAACCTCCCCCTTATACGCCATAACATACTACATTTCTTTGATCTGACTCATGTAATTTTATATTGATCTTCAATTCTATCTGACCAATATTATCTTACCAGCTTCAGACTGTAGACAGTAGCATTTCCCAAGGACACAGGCGTGTGTTGCACCACACAAAGCTAAACAATATTCCTTTACATCCCGGTCATTGCAGCTGTTGTTGTCATCAGGGTTGAACAAATTGTCATTAGGTGAGGAATCCTGGTTAGGCTCATACGGGTCGCGTAACGGAACCATGAAGGCATCTGAAAAAAAATATCACAAATTTTAAGTGCATATTTATGTGCTGTCTTCAATGCAGTTCACCATCATCATTAAGCTGTGCTCCTGTTGGCATCTCGGATGCTATTCCTTCATTTGCTTCTGGAAACTTACCGTATCTTTAGCTTTGAAATAGCTTTACCGAAAAATAAATTTGAACTGGTTCTAAACCGTAGTTAATTACGAGAATGTTATTCAATAGTGATAGATAGCCGTGGTGGCCGAGTGGTTCGAGCAGTTGCCTGCGACACAAAGATCGCAAGTTCGAATCCCGACTGTACCAATGAGTTTTTCTGAACTTAAGTACAGTGATTAGTCACACCACGAGCTGAACGGTGAAGGAAAACATCGAGAGGAAACCCGCATACGTCTGAGAAGAAATTCAAAGGCGTATGTATAGTCGTGCTTGAGTAACGGCGATGGACTCGCCATCTGTCACGTTAGCACCTAATATACCTCTGGCGGAAAGTGGGTGTGTGGGTTACACCTTACGCTTACACCTCTGCCTACCCCTTCGGGGACCCTTGTGGGAAGGCGTGAGGATATATTATATTATATATTATTTATTCAATAGTTACCTGAATTATCAATAATCATAAGAATAAACCAGCAATAAACAAAGCTATATTTGCCAACGCACATGTTCATTGCACAATTGGTACCAGTACACTAACTAACATGAAAGTATGAAATAGGCTGTTAATGGATTATACACCTTTATAGCTTGACTAATGAAATCGATTGTCACAGTCCCAGTAAAAATGCCATCAAGCAGATTAATTAATTCAGGTCTGTGTGGCTTTCATGCAATCTTCGAATCCTTATTGATATACATACTTCCTTTGATAATGAGGGGAGCTATAAACCATTGTCTAAAGCGATATATTAAGGTGCCAACGTATGCGTAGTGGGTCTGTCGTCAACCCTCAAATATTTCTCATATTTTTTTGGAATTTCTGCTCAAATATATGGGATTTTACTTTACTATTGAAGAGTAAATAAATAACCTAAAATAATCCATGTTCACAAAATCTTGTGGATATGGGGCTAAATATGAGGCCATGGCTCTGAAAGTGAGACTAGGCTATCTGCTACCAAGGAAGTAGTATATAATATATATATATATATATACATATATATATATATATATATATAATATAAAATATCCTCACGCCTTCCCACAAGGGTCCCCGAAGGGTTAGGCAGAGGTGTATAGGTAATCCCACACACCCACTTTCCGTCAGAGGTATATTAGGTGCCAACGTGACAGATGGCGAGTCCATCGCCGTTACTCAAGCACGACTATACATACGCCTTTGAATTTCTTCTCAGACGTATGCAGGTTTCCTCTCTATGTTTTCCTTCACCGTAAAGCTCGTGGTGTGACTAATCACTGTACTTAAGTTCAGAAAAAACTCATTGGTACAGTCGGGATTCGAACTTGCGACCTTTGCGTCACAGGCAACTGTTCGAACCACTCGGCCACCACGGCTTCCTATATTTTATTATTTTATTTCCGGTATTTAATTTAAAAAATATATTTTTAATAAAATACTTTTTTTTTACCTATCTTTAGCTGATGACGTATGTCAAACTATTTGTTATCTTCATGTAGGCATATACGACAGCGTTACACACACAGTGGAAATAATTCTACATAAGCATTAAGCAACGTTCGATTATGCACCGAATGCAAAATAAATCACTGCGTAACACAAATTCCCTAATTATTATTGTATCTATCATTTCAAATCCGAATTTGTGTTAGATTATACATATAACCCAGATTTTAGGTGACTTTCTTATCAGTAACATACTAATTTGCGTACGCAATGTCTTAACCTTACCAATAACTCGTACTCTTTTCACTATCGAATCCCTTCCGCTTCATCACCTGTCATTTCAGGCACCAGTCTCTTTACATGCTCATATGTACATTAAAAGGACATCTATTTGATTTAGAAAGGCAAGGCAAGTAAATAATAATCAGTTATATTCACATACTTTACTATAATATGAGTAATCCATTTTATTATCATAATTTCTGGTATCTACTAAATAATACTTGTTCCTATCCCGTCCGAAGAGCGTTAAGGTTTGTCTGAGTTTAATTACGAACTACCCTTAGAAAACACTCCTTTAAAAAGACAATGTCATTTAAATAGTGATATTCAATATCATTTCAGACACATTATATTGGACATACCTATTTATAAGATAGCCAATTACTCCGATTCTAGGGAAGGCGGTTCAGTAACATTCCAAAGATTCAGTTCAATTGTTTTCAATTACTACCACTTCTTTCAATTTCGTCGTTATCGTTGGCTGATTAAGCCATCCATTAATGGCATGCAATGCTAATTAGCAATTCACACAAATATGTTTGAGAACACTTTAAATATTCGTGACAATAACACGCCATTGTGTTGTCTTTTTTAATTTTTTTTTTTATACAAACAAGCATACGGCCCATCTGATGGGAAACGGTTACAGCAGCCTATTTACGCTCACGATACCGAAGTATCACTTGCGTGTTGCCACTCTGTGTACGGAGAGTTATAGTGTGATGGCAGCATAATGGGTTTAATCCCTCTGCTTCCAACACAATGTAACAATCCTCCCCCCTCCCCAAGGAGCTCATTACAGGAAACCTTATTCACCGCGTAGGAACACAATACAAAAAAAAATGTTATTTGGCTACGGACTTCTATAAGGTGGAGGTCCTGCCCCAGTCTGGCAGCTCCGAAATCGAACGGGAGACCCGATATGCCCTACCTCTCTTAAATATATATCCTATCTCTCTTGTCTACCATGAGGTAGATTAACTGTTAATTTGAAATGTAATTTGAGATTGCAATATTTATGATGCAATATTTTAAGGTTATTAAAGCTTCGTAAAGTAACCGGCGATCGCGAGAGACAATTCAAGGCGAGTAATTGTACAACAGCCAAATGAGTCTCTCAAACAATTTGTCCCAATCCATGGGAACACTTCGGAACTGGCGTCAAACAATACCAAGTTAAGTCCAATTAAAGCAAAGTCTAAACGAGTCCCGAGTGGGCAAAACTTCATTTTCTTACTTATAGAAAGTGAAGTATTTCTTCTGCGCTTCGTTGTGGTGTATGTGATGAGACGTATATATCAATAGAGCGGATCACAAATATTTTTTTTTAAATTCCAGAAGTATTCTCTTTTTAAAAAAAAATACGACAAAATAAACGACACACACACACGACTTAAAATGAGGAAAACGATAAAACAAAACATACAATCATAAACTAACAATTATATAAATAGATTTATTAGATACTAGCTGTGCCCGCGACTTCGTTCGCGTGGTTGTCGAAAACTAAAATGCGTCGCTTAGATAATAGTGCTATATACACGTTTCGTTCAATAAGAAGGGGGTAATGCAAGCTACGAACTAATAAAGAATTTGCGAATAAAGCACATAAATACTTTATTTAATGAGGCACTTGATTATGTTAATGCTTCTCATGTACTATGTTAGCAAATATAAAAAGGTTGTTTGGGTTTCTAACACGATAAAAAATTCAATTTGAAAAGCAATGATGAGTGAGGTCTAACCCCGCAACGGATAATGTTTGCCCTTAGACTTTGTTAATAGTCATAGCGTAACGGAGGCCAACTGGGAATTGCACACGTTTGAATCAAAAAGGAAAATAATTGGGAATACTGTTAAGATTTTGGTTTCGTTGAAGATTTGTTACTTTTAGCCGAGTGCCGGTTATTGGTCCTCCGACTTTTAAATAAATTGTGTGTATTTAGGAAATCATACGACTCTACCTCATATTTGGCGACATCTTTTTCGTTCATAACCGTGTTAATAGATGTATATTCCCTTCTTTCCCTAGAAACATTTCAATTGAGCGGTGCTGCTTGGTTGTTTTGAGGGGTTTGTGATCTCTGTGGGCTCCCCAAATATAGAGGAAATGAGCTCCAGCTGTGAGGCAACAGAACAATAGAGGCTCTCGACTAAAATTATTTTACCACCTGCTTGAAAGAAGAGTGAATGCAGGAAACATGGTGAATGGAGCTTTGCACTCCTTCATGGGCAGTCGGAATGTGTCTTTTAAGGCTCGTTTGGCTGTGCATGGGGGAGTGTTGGTTCCGACACTCATGTACGGAAGTGAAAGTTGGGTATGGCAGAAAAGCATGAAAGCCGAATAAATGCAGTTGAGATGAGAGCGTTAAGAAGTATGATAGGAGTTAAGCTGAGTGACAGGATAAGAAATAGTGAGATAAGGAAACGTTGTGGTCTGAAAGAAGATGTAGTGACAAAAATTGAGAAAGGTATGCTGAGATGGTTTGGCCACGTCGAGAGAATGAATGAAGAACGATTGACGAAGAAAGTGTATAAGGCGAGTGTGAATGAAAGTGTTGGAAGGGGTAGACCTAGGCGGACGTTTCTAGACCAAATTAGGGACGTCTTGAAAAAGGTCAGGTCAAGAGTACCCTAAACCGAAGAGCATGTATGAAGAGAATAATGAAAGTGGACGAAGCGAAAGAAGTATGTAAGGATCGTAGCAAGTGGAAAGAAGTGGTCTCTGCCTACCCCTACGGGAAAGAGGCGTGATTATATATATGTTGTATGGGATATGTACCGTCATCAGATGGCATTGCAGAAATTTGTGAAGTTATTTTACCACCTGCTTGTATGGGATATGTACCGTCATCAGATGGCATTGCGGAAATTTGTGAAATTATTTTACCACCTGCTTGTATGGGATATGTACCGTCATCAGATGGCATTGCAGAAATTTGTGAAATTATTTTACCACCTGCTTGTATGGGATATGTACTGTCATCAGATGGCATTGCAGAAATTTGTGAAATTATTTTACCACCTGCTTGTATGGGATATGTACCGTCATCAGATGGCATTGCAGAAATTTGTGAAATTATTTTACCACCTGCTTGTATGGGATATGTACCGTCATCAGATGGCATTGCAGAAATTTGTGAAATTATTTTACCACCGGCTTGAATGGTATATGTACCGTCATCAGAGGGCATTGCAGAAATTTGTGAAATTATTTTACCACCTGCTTGTATGGGATATGTACCGTCATCAGATGGCATTGCAGAAATTTTTTGAAATTCTGCGCGTTTAGGGTGCCTCTTAAATGGGCTCGCATATGAAAGTTCAAATGAGTCGATAAAACACTACGCCATAAAATACTTAGACTTTAGACAGGCACCTACCAGCTCTCGATCCTCGGGTTATAATGAGTGTCTGCCTGAAGTCACTACAGAAAAGCACCCTAGCACCTCCCATTGGCCGATAATTTTTCTATATGTATGGCTTCCACAGCTTTGCGGTTTGCCATCGTAATCTCGTCCCAAATTATAAGTAAGCAATCGCATAAAACCCTGGCTTTATCACTATTGCGATAGAGACACGTCGCAAACGGGGCTTTCTGGGTGCTCCAAATCGATGGGTTTTTAAACGTTGTATGTGAAGATTTATCCTCCAGACAATGTTGCTGTTATTCTTTATCTCGATCAGCTGATAGACGCACTTCGCGTTCCTCGATGCTCTCCTGGGAGCGCAAAGTCGCGGTCAGAGTTCTTTGCGAACTTAAGCGCGATTCCCTTTCCGTGAATATTTCAAATTCACGTGAATTCAGAGTGCCTGGTAAAGCACCGTGCCGGTCATCCACTACCGCGCTTCTTCTGATTCCGGAGACCTACTTAGTCTCATCCTTTTCGCATTCCGGCTACGCGGCGAAAGTATTTTTTATTATAGAATGTATTTTCAAGGGAAATATCAATATACATACATACATATATAATTACGCCTCTTTCCCGTAGGGGTAGGCAGAGATCACTTCTTTCCATTTGCTACGATCCTTCCATAAATATCAAACCTATAATAAATCAAATAAATTCAATCAAAACTGTCGGGTGAAAACCAACACCATAGAAATTACCGAACACCTATTTATATACAAATTTAAAAACATAACAATTCAAATCATTTGTACGTGTTGTGTTGCGATAAAAACGGGTCGAAATCACAAACTTTCGAACGAATGACACTTTTCTAACTACGAAGAAATTATATCTACCTACTCGATTCAATTTCGTTACTTCAAAATAATGACCAAACCTATGTATAAAAATTCCAGACAACTAACACCTTATTTCTAAACAATTTGGAACTCACAACGCCATCTATCGAATATGAAAGTCAACTTTCGTTCTATTTTGGTGTTTCAAGTAACTGAATTGCGTGCGTGAGAAATTTTTTAATACATATTATCTAATATCTCTTGATAGAGTGAACCGATTGCGATGAAACAAAAACTAAGTAATTCCTCTAGCTGCGAACAATTATTACGCATAAAAGTTATCTACATTGGTTTCGTATATTTTACGTGATACGTGAACATGCTTGCAGACAAACAGACAAAAATTCCAAAAATGCTGGAAATGGGTTCTGTTGGTTATCCTTAAACACCCTAGCAATTTTTTTTTTAAATATATTCGATGTACAAAAACGATTTTTCTACAGATTTATTATATGTATAGATTTTTTTAATATTTGTATTTTTTTTTTGCATTAAATATTTTTTACCAAAAAAAGTGGATGTTGCAGAATTGCCCCTCACAATTAATGACTAATCAACGCTTTTTTGCGAATGTTACATATTTTTCCAAATCTTACAGTCTCAAATTAAAACCACCTCAGGAAATTCTTGATTAAACAAGTTAGAATGTTTAGATGTGGTTACTTTTATTCAATTTCCTGTTTGATGTTTTCTAGTTCCTGTGAGTTTGATCAATTTCAAAGTAACTGCGTCCCGCTCCTCTTAATGTTGTCGCACCATACGTCAATGTAACGACGTTCTTAATGAACTCTCCCTGTAAACTGCTCCAGAAGTTTCCAACTAGTTCACTGGAGTTCGGCATTAACATTCTTTGATTTTTCTTTCCTAAAAATTATAAAGGCACAAGAGGGGAGTTTGATCGGTGGACCTAAGATTTGTTTTTTTAGAACTCATTAAAGAGATTTATCACAGATGTTTAGCTACCTTAGTATGTTCTTAAATATATTGTGCATTGATATAAAGGCTTGTAACACGAGACAGAAAACAATAGATAATTCTCCAGTGTCTATTTTGGCGATACTACTAATATATACATCGAGGAGAATGCGTACGTCGTAGCGTGTGCATCGTGTAATCTCAAATTGGTGTAAAAGTTGCTTAGTGAGTTACTACATAGTCCATTTTCTTACGATCGTTCTTTTAGTACATAAACTAATGAGCACCCTACTATGTATGTTGTACACAAAATGTATTGATAATTATAAAGCGCATGTTGGGATCAGAGCCGTGGTGGCCGAGTGGTTCGAGCAGTTGCCTGCGACGCAAAGGTCGCAAGTTCGAATCCCGACTGTACCAATGAGTTTTTCTGAACTTAAGTACAGTGATTAGTCACACCACGAGCTTTACGGTGAAGGAAAACATCGAGAGGAAACCTGCATACGTCTGAGAAGAAATTCAAATGCGTATGTATAGTCGTGCTTGAGTAACGGCGATGGACTCGCCATCTGTCACGTTGGCATCTAATATACCTCTGGCGGAAAGTGGGTGTGTGGGTGTTGCCTATACACCTCTGCCTACCCCTTCGGAGACCCTTGTGGGAAGGCGTGAGGATATAGACTTATGAGCTTGCGATGAATAATTATCGTTGACGGTTTCATAGTTCCAGTCTTCGGTCGATAACGTTGAATGTAATGTAATAACCAGGGAGCTATGAACATTTAAAAATTAAATTATAAGTGTAAAACTAAACTATATTTAGATATATATAAATATAGTATAGTATGTATATATATATATATATTTAAAAAAGATATATATATATATATATATATATATATATATATATATATATATATATATATTTACATATACATATATATATCTAAATATATATAACTCAATGGGGACTGAATGACATAGTGACCTATCGGGCTGAATTTGGCATGCAGGTAGATGTTATGACGTAGACATCCGCTAAGAAAGGATTTTGATTAATTCTACTCGCTAAAGGATAAAATAGGGGATGAACGTTTGTATGAAACTTTGTAAATTTTAAACCGTTCGGGCTGAGATTTTGCATGCATAAAGCTACTATGACGTAGGCATCCCCTATACACTCACACATATACAAAATAAATCTGCGCAAAGTTACTACCCCATGCGGACGAAGTCGTGGGTACAGCTAAGTCAATATCATATATGTAATACAAAATATCAACCAATCCTGATTAGATTGATTCTGTATTGTACCTTGTAGGGGATTGAGGACACATTTTTATGTTATCATGTTACTTTATTTGTTAACAGTAATACATATTTGTTAACAACAATACATATTTGAGATTAGAAAGCAACATATGGTTTCCTAGAAGCGATGTATTTCTTCACCCCGGGTGCAGATCTGATCTCATCCACGACTTTCTTCACGGTTGGATAATCCTTTTCCACTTCTATGTTCAGGAACAGGTTTGTGGACTCAATTAGGCCCAATAAGATGAACTCTGCCCACGACAGCTGAAAAGAAGGCATTATTAAAGAAGACTACATACATTAATACACATATGTTTTGACATGTATTATATATACATATCTATATTTTATTATGAGTTTTTCTGAACTTAAGTACAGTGATTAGTCACACCACGAGCTTTACGGTGAAGGAAAACATCGAGAGGAAACCTGCATACGTCTGAGAAGAAATTCAAAGGCGTATGTATAGTCGTGCTTGAGTAACGGCGATGGACTCGCCATCTGTCACGTTGGCACCTAATATAACTCTGGCGGAAAGTGGGTGTGTGGGTATTACCTATACACCTCTACTTACCCCTTCGGGGACCCTTGTGGTAAGGCGTGAGGATATATTATATTGTATTATTGTCACGCCTTCACACAAGGGTCCCCGAAAGGATGGGCAGAAGTGCATTGGTAGTACCTACACACCTACTTTCCGGCCAGAGATATATATAATTGGGCTTTAGTAACGGCGATGGACTGCCATCTGTCATTTTGGCACCTAAATATTATCTCCAACAGAAAGAGAGGTTTGTCACTTCTTCCCACATAACGTTCCCGGAAGGGGTAGGTTAATTAACACACTAAATAAATGGGCTGATGTAACAATATATGTGCGTTTAGGTGCTTCTGAAAGGTTTCGGGTACCCCAAAGGGCCCGGGCCTTTATCTAGCCCTGCGTCGGGATGTATATCGAACACGTAGAGGCCCCTAAGGGAATTTCATTATAAATATGGGATATACTTGGCGGATATCATTGCCGAAATTATTTATTATTATTTTTATATAAGTCCCAACGTCCAATGTGTACGGTATACTTAGGGCTGTCGCTAAAATAAGGTGCTTAAGTGACAAGAAAAAAATAATTGTACTAGGCATAGATACCAAAATAAATACTGCCGCTTCTACGTGTTTAGAAAAATTATATACTTTTTGATAAAATTATAAATAAATATAATACATGAGTGCCTACCTTTCCTGTAAAATAACCACCGTTGGATTTGAGATCTCTTTCAAATCTACTAAAGTAAAACACAATTATTTCATCGTGTATCTTTTTTTTCATTTCTTCTTTCTTTTTTGGATCTTTTTCCAATATATGGGGCACCACCTCTGAAAAAATGAAAATTCCTTTTATAATATAATATATCTTCACGTTTACAAAAGGGGAAGATAGATGCCAGGAGCAACATACTCGTTTCTGAGGACACCTATTCCGGTGCCAATGTGACAAATGGCGAGCCCGTCGATTATTAAGGCTCGATTATACATTCGTCTTTTAAACTCTTCTAAAACGTACGCGAGTGTCCTCTCGAAAACCTCATCAGTGTACTCGAAATTAGAACTTGAAATCTTCGAGTTGCAGACAACTACTCTAACCACTGCGCCTTCGCGGAAGGACCTGCTTATATCTATTATATATAATAATATAATATAAAATAATATATCCTCACGCCTTCCCACAAGGGTCCCCGAAGGGGTTGGTAGAGGTGTATAGGTAACACCCACACACCCACTTTCCGCCAGAGGTATATTAGGTGCCAACGTGACAGATGGCTAGTCCATCGCCGTTACTCAAGCACGACTATACATACGCCTTTGAATTTCTTCTCAGACGTATACAGGTTTCCTCTCGATGTTTTCCTTCACCGTAATGCTCGTGGTGTGACTAATCACTGTACTTAAGTTCAGAAAAACTCATTAGTACAGTCGGGATTCGAACTTGCGACCTTTGCGTCGCAGGCAACTGCTCGAACCACTCGGCCACCACGGCTCACTCTATATATCTATTATATATATATTTATGTAAACATTATTCATATTTAAAAATACAGAATCTGTTTATCGATCAATAAGCCAGACCTCGTCGTATGACGCGACGGCTATATTCCCTTTTACTTGCTTGATGTAACTTGTTCTCGGTCCGCCCCTTCCTCACCCCTTGACGTCCCAAATGATGATTTTAATACATACATATTACATACTTGACCAATAATCGTATACGTTGTGCACTGCACTATCAGCCACTGCTTGCTGCCATAAGTCCTGAGGCAGCAAAGGAGTCTTGGCGGAGACGTAGCGCGCTATAGCGATAGACTGGGTCAGTACTTTTCCGTCCTCTTCATACTTGGGAAACTGGCCATAAGGAAGAGCTAGAAAGAACATAAATTTATTATTAGCAGGGAAAAACAGAACTCTGGTTCGAAATTACTTCTACTTTATGGATGCCAATCTCAGGATTTTTTGTAATGTGCTAGTATTCTGGAAATTCTACTAGGAACAGTTGTACCGGCGCAGAAGAATACAGTTGTCTCTTATAGGTACAGTCCGCAGTACAGCACTCCAGTGACTCCAATAACCGTACGCTAGGCAGCGGGAGTGAAACCTCAGGTGACAGGTATCACGGTGACGACTTACGAATAGGGACCGCATGTTTGTCAAGCTCAATTTTAGGCTTGACGCTTTTTTTATTAAAATAATCGAATTACCTTTTCTTAGCTTAAAGCTGTCATGAAACGTAAACTGATTAAAAAAGCACAGCACAACATGATATTATTTCAATGATGGACATGCATGGCAAATAATTGCTCCTCTTGTACGAAGTATATGTACGTTTAATCTTTTTCTACTCATTTAACAATGTTATAAAAGCAAACCGGGTGTATGTTACGCCGTTATTTCTCCAGGGTTTTTTTACATCTTATTTTGTCCAAAAAAGTGAAACGGTTAATGTAGGTGGATTCTCTATATTTTTTCTTTTACCGTGGCGAGATAAATTACTGTTACAGTGCCAGGGTTTGAAATTACAATCTTTAATTTTCAGGTGACTACTTAGCCACCACGGCTAGGCATGGATTGATAATTTAATCACAGACATAGCAAACATGAGAAATACCTACAATATTACGTGAATAAATTACCAAGCGCTAATCTTGTTATACGCGAACAAAGCTATTAAGAGAACATTAAATTAAATGACTTTACATTAGTATATCAATTTTATATATACCTATGAAGAGACTGATGAATGTGGACGAAGCGAAAGAGGTATGTAAGTCTAGAGAGAACTGGCGCTCTATACTCTCTGCCTACCCCGTTAGGGACTTGGCGTGATGATATGTATGTATGTATGTATGTATATATACCTATATATATTTATTACACCAAACGGGTGGCGAAAAAGCATGCGGTCCACCTGATGGTAAGCGGTTACCGCCGTCTATGTACGCTTGCAACACCAAGGGTATCGCTCGTGCAATGCCAGCCCTGCAGGAATCTTTTCACAAACTTTGTGAAGAGCTCCACGCTGGGAAAACCTCAACCTATATTTTATTTTAACTGGTTATTGCGTGTATCGCCTCCAGCGGGTAGGTATACCTAATATGGTTCCCTTATATTACGGTGTCAGTCCGGGGCTGTACCTGATATTATTTGTAATTAAGTAGCAATAAATAATTACGCAATACAATTACGTTGTAATTAGTAAGTAGGTAGATTTTACAAAGGCGCATAACCAACCGTAATTTACTCGTAATATGAGAGCCCCCTGCGAAGCAAAGATAGCTAGCTCGAATCCCCACTGTACCAATAAGTTTTGTTTCTGAACAATATAACAACAATAATTAATCACACCGTGAGCTTTACCGTAAAAAAAACATGAATCTGCAAACATTGCCGACGAAATTCTTGCTTCAAAAACATTAATGGACTCGTCATCTGTCACTTTGGCATGTAAATATATCTCCATCGAAAAAAGGAAATTGCTAGACAAATGCATATGAACAATAAAAAAGTATGCTATGTAGTTATACGTTGATCGAAATTTAACCGACCGAAAATCGAAAACCGGCTCCTGTAGGTAATCTTGATATGACGTTCCAATAAAATAATTCTTTATTCGATAATGCTTGCACAAAACTAGTAGATACAATATATGACGTATATTCATGTATCCTTTCCTTTTCTCCTAATCATATCCTTTGTATAATAATTACTATTGCAAGTTAAGGTAAGGTACCTAGTCACTACTACAAGTGTTATACTAACGAGTATATTTTTACACTGCACTGTACTGCTTTCTGTTTAAATATCTGAATATTTGTAGCATAGCGATACCCTTGGTGTTTTAAGCGGCTATAGATACCGGTAACCGTTTGCCCCTTAGTGCTAAAAAAATGGGCATGACGTTTATTTAACCTAAAACATAAGTTGCCTCTGCCTTCCCATTGGGCAATTGGAAATAATATAATATGTATCTAGGAAGTAGTACCTATACGACAAACTAGTTTCCTCACAAAATATAAAAAAAAACAATCAAAGAATTTTACTATAAAATTTAAAACTCAAGTACTTACAGTCTTTTAAAGTTTTGTCCGGCCACGCTCCATAGTTGTATCGTACATCCTCAAATTCTTGATTTGTGTAATGTAAAATGTACCTTATCGACTCGGCAATACCGTTGATATCAAAGTAGTGAAATTTTTTGCCCATTTTTGTGTTACCGTGCTTATCTTACACCGTCCGAATAACAACTAACACTCCGTCAGTTACATTCGATATTGATATACATAATTATTGTTATATAACATATCAAGATACAAGAGGTATCTATGCTATAATATTATCTTGTTTGATTTGAGAATTAAGTTGTTTTTATGTCATCAATATGAATATACGATAAATTTATTCGAATCTTTATCTACTAACTCATGAGTGCATATATCTATGTGTGTGTGTATCCGTTACCATGAGTGTGTGTACATACATAGGTATATTATGAGAGTGTAGGTAGGATACAGGAT
>JACCPG010002817.1:0-26011 GCA_016069955.1 Drepana arcuata | reverse complement strand
AGAGATATAACGTAAAAAAAGAGATGAAGAATAATTTAATTGTATCGAAATAAAATATGTTTCATAATAACGAGAGACACAATTTAATTTCAAAGATATAGATTACATAGTACCTTGAATTACTGAGAAACTTAAGATAGAAACATTTTGAAGACAAAATAAGGAATTATTCATGAATTATATTTATTCAAGCCGGCGGATTATTAGGAGCTGAGAGGCGAGGTTTTAAACCTGTCGTGACGGCTTTATCTTTTACACAGAGATTCCGCAAATTATGACCCTTAATCTTATTGTTTGATGAACATTTTAAATGGAGATGAAGTTATTTAGAAAAACATTACAATTATTAAAGGGTCCGCAGAGAGGTAGGCAGTCGTTTAAAAACACTATGGCGTGTTCCATTGCTGGTTTCAGCACGACTATACAAAAATATGAAAGCTTTCTCATGGTGTGACTTATCACTGTACTTAATTTCAGTAAAAAAATATGATAATATATGAAATCCTAATCACTTGAAAAAACGTTAATTATTGATATGCCTGAGTCATTGCAACCCTTGATGCTTATATCCTGCACGTGATCTCCGGACGGTAGACTAAGTAACGATGAATATCTGAAAGGAATTCCTTGTTCTCGGAAATCACTTACTTGCTAAATGTGGACGAAGCGAAAGAGATAGGCTAGAGAAAACTGGCGCTCTATCCTCTGCCTACTTCGGACTTGAACTTACCTACTTGGGCACTTTCGCTACTACAAGATCATTACTAAATAGCACTGCTTCTGAGTTGTGTTTTTGCAATGATAAAGGTTGCAGTTATGCAGTCGCTACATGGTAGCCGTTGTCTGGTCAACACTTAGGGCTAAGATCTTGTTTATGGCATCGATTTCCGCCGCTTAGGACTGACATTTGTTGAAGACTAACTATTGTTCCTTGATCTAGGATGCCTTATGTATTTAATTAAGTATATGTGTAAAAGTATATAATTGCTTAGTTCCGATAGTATAAGTTTTGGGAAGATATAAATTTATGTGGAATTGTACCATGTTCTTGCCGTCGACGGGGAATTCTTTGTTGGAACCAAACAAGTCCCTTACTTTCGGGCTCAAAGGAGTTCCTTCTGCGTCGTATGCTTAGTCTGTGGGACTCTCCACTGGGGTTATCGTAATATAGTACAGCATGTAGGTCGTCATTGTATCATGACTTCATAGTATGAAGTGAAAGCGTCCAGTAGCTGTCGGTAGCTCCTTACAGTAAGTCATGCTTTTTTGCCTTCATAACTTTAAACCTTAGTATGGTGGTTTTTAAGAGACGCTCGTTGGAAAATTAATTAAAGTACTGTGTTGAATTTCGGCGTTGGAACCTACTTAGGTCACTGAGCTAGCAACGCTATTGAAAGTTCATTCACCTAATTCTCATAGAGACATTACGTTTGCTAGAATTTTTGCTTATTTTACGATGATTAATATTAATTGCTGTTAACATACACATAATGCTGTACTAGGAATAATTAAATATCGTCGTGCAACGATATTTCTATATGTAATTGATATCGTACATATGAATATCATACAACTTTGTGAGGATGCTTGATCCCGATTCATGCAAAGACAATTGAAATATTATACGGCTATATTCGTATACGGAATTTTGAATACATAGTGAGTCATTGCAGTTGCGACTGGACACCGTTTTGGCGAATGATCCTAACCTAATTGAAACGATAATAAATTGAATGTAATATTTGAGTAATTATTATCAATCATAAAGATTTAAACTGATAAATATGACGCGTTAGTGTAATTAATTGAGTTAATGGGCGGGTGAGGATGCAACCGATGTGTCTAATGTGCGCTATCGTGCTCGTAAATATTAACAGATCTTTATATCAGGATCCTGGTGGTCGAATGGCTCTGTAACGCAAAGATGGAAAGTTTGAATCTTAACTGTATAAAAAACCCAGCCGAGTGCGAGTCAGACTCGCGCAAGAAGGGCTCCGTACCATTATTGTATATATGGTTTAGTATTATATATATGTAATGAAATGACATTTCATAAAATTGAATTATATTTGTAGTTGTATTTAAGAGCCGTGGTGGCTGAGTGGTTCGAGCAGTTGCCTGCGATGCAAAGGTCGCAAGTTCGAATCCCGACTGTACCAATGAGTTTTTCTGAACTTAAGTACAGTGATTAGTCACACCACGAGCTTTACGGTGAAGGAAAACATCGAGAGGAAACCTGCATACGTCTGAGAAGAAATTCAAAGGCGTATGTATAGCCGTGCCTGAGTAAGGGCGATGGACTCGCCATCTGTCACGTTGGCACCTAATATACCTCTGGCGGAAAGTGGGTGTGTGGGTATTACCTATACACCTCTGCCTACCCCTTCGGGGACCCTTGTGGGAAGGCGTGAGGATATTATTATTATATATATTTGTAGTTAGTGTATTAGGTTATCTGTGCAAGTGACACGCATTTCAATGGCGGATGATGTTCAATTATTTTATTATATAAAAAAAATTTAAAGATAAATAGAAGAATATTATTGAGGATGTAATATTAGTGGTAATTAAATGTCGTTTCTTTGTTTTCAGATGAGATAAAAGTGTAATTCTTATAGTTTGTTATATTATTGTAAAGTAAAAGTGTGTTAAATAAAACTTTGTTTTCAGAGAAACAATTTGTTTTAAAACAATTAGCAAAAATCCTCAAAAATATATCTTTATATATTAATAATATTATATCTTTATATATTATAAATTTAATATTTACCTTAAATATTTATTTAATTCTGTTTTTTAGTATTTGTTGTTATAGCGACAATAGAAGTAAATCCTCTGCGAAAATTTCAACTGTCTAAATATCACGGTTTATGAGATATAGCCAGGTCACAGACAGACAGACGGACGGCCAGCGGGGTCTTAGTAATAGGGGCCCCTTTGGGTACGGAGCCCTAAAAATACCTTGGGACAATTCTACATAAATTGACCTAGTCCCAAAATGAGTAAAGCTTGTGCGTATGGAAACTAGCCAACGATATGTTTACTTATATAGATAACTATGTACATATAAATACACTCGAGTTCATCACTCAAATATCTGCCCTGAGCGGGAATCGATCCCGCGGTCTTGATCTTCGCAATCAGGAGATCAATCAAAAGACCAGAACACCGTCAATGAGATTCAGAGCCATGTTATCTCTCGAGCTTTATGGTGAAGAAGAAGACATCAAGAGGTACATGAAAGCTGTACATGTTTCTGAAGAAATTCAAAGTATAGACTAGAAAACAAAGAATTAAAAAATATAAGGTGTGTGTATGTGTATAGGAGAATAATTATAGTATTTGCATTATATGACTATTATTAAATGAATAATCTACGAAAGCACGACATGACATGACAGAGAGACAGCAAATTAGTCGGACAGGTGCTCTGGCGGCGACAATGAATTACGCAAAAACAATGAGATTTAATTTGTCATCTCATTTACGCGATACAAGAGATGAAAGTAAACGCGGTGGACAATATAAATCCCGGTAGTATCTCGGCTGCTGCATAAAATAAAGTAAGAACAGATCTATTCTATACCAGAGTTATAAGGAGGTAGAATTTGTTTTATTATTTGAATGCATTGGGATTTGAAAAAAATATTTTTTCATCAAGAGCCGTGGTGGCCGAGTGGTTCGAGCAGTTGCCTGCGACGCAAAGGTCGCAAGTTCGAATCCCGACTGTACCAATGAGCTTTTCTGAACTTAAGTACAGTGATTAGTCACACCACGAGCTTTACGGTGAAGGAAAACATCGAGAGGAAACCTGCATACGTCTGAGAAGAAATTCAAGGGCGTATGTATAGTCGTGCTTGAGTAACGGCGATGGACTCGCCATCTGTCACGTTGGCACCTAATATACCTCCGGAAAGTGGGTGTATGGGTATTACCTATACACCTCTGCCTACCCCTTAGGGGACCCTTGTGGGAAGGCGTGAGGATATATTATATTATATATTATTTTTTCATTCGATAGCATCTTTATTTAGAAAGCCTTAATTTTATCATACCTAAGGAGCTAAGCAGTGTTCGTATAAATTAATTTGACGCAGTTGAAGTAGCAACAGACAGTTAATTTGAATTATGTAGCTACAGCCTAATATTGAATGGTAAATTCAAATGACATAGTCTCAAATTGAAACTCGTATTGACAGGGCTTGGCGCAGAAAGCTTAATTATTGCGGTTGATAACTTCAAACAACTAGGATAATGTAGGCGTTTTCCATTGAATATTGGCTGTAAGTAAACATCCAATATTCAGTTAAAACGACTGATTTATCGAAACGGGCTATTCGGCAATGCCCATTGAATTTCATCTAGCTCATTCATAATTTGGAAATTGTTGCAATTTTGCTAAATGATTAAACGTGGCCTTTGTTTAAGCGGACGTATTTACAAATTTATTGAATTAAACGGGTCGTTTCACTCGGATATTATAATAACTATTCAAATTTATGTTGTTATTTAATTAATTGAATCAGAAAGAAAGCCTTTTGCTTTTAACATCTGCTTAATATGGCCCTACCCACACTGCCCCTATGCAAGTTCGAATCCCGACTGTACCAATGAGTTTTTCTGAAATAAAGTACAGTGATTAGTCACACAACGAGCTTTACGGTGAAGGAAAACATCGAGAGGAAACCTGCATACGTCTGAAAGAAATTCAAAGGTGTATGTATAGTCGTGCTTGAGTAACGGCGATGGACTCGCCATCTGTTACGTTGGCACCTAAAATATATCTCTGGCAGAAAGTTGTTGTGGTACTACCTATACACCTTTGCCTACCCCTTCGGGGACTATAAATATTGAGGAAATATACATTTTGGCCCACAAGGGTCACAATTTATATTAGAATTTTCAACAATCTATTTGGCACTGATTTGAACCTGAAACATCCAATAATTTTAATACATCATGAGATGATGAAAATGATTGCAAGGAACCTGCAAATCTCTGTGAAGAAATTCCCTGACAGATATGAAGACATATCTGAAAGACATACGTATATAAGTCATATCCCGAGTGAGCAGAACAAAGCTGCAGCTTAAATATATGCCCAGGTATTATTACATCGTAGATATTATTGAAAACACGCGGTTTAAATATGTGGACTTCCTAATGGTATAAGTACCAACTTCTAAAGGAAAGTTGAAATAATATATAATAACAAATTGCCAAATAACTCACGCTTATCAATGAAAGTGTAGGTCCCGACGAACCCCGTAGCATTGTTTTGCTTTGGTCCCGAATGGAACTCCAGCACTAAGGCAGGTCCTGGAGAATACAAAGCAGCTGGTGCATCTGCTCTGCTTCCACAGAGCTCTCGAGCCCATGCCGACCGCTCGCTGATGGCTCCAGGGGGGCCAGGACCTTGCACCTCCCAGTAGACCTTGAGGTAGTCACCTCTGATGCAACTGAAACAATAAGTCGTTTAAGGTTTATACTATTTTTAAATACTGTGTTATATTAATATAGATAATAAGAATATTGTTACTGACAAATTATGGATAAATATCTGAAAATAAATATATATAATAATAATAAGGTTTAAGTGTTTGCATTCTTCCGAAACCAAATTAATGTTTACGCGTACACATATTTTCTTGCACGAGAAGACTTAAAAGAGACATATATGAAGACAATCATCAGGAGTTACAGCATTCCCTTTTAGCCAAATAAATATTTAGGTGTCAACGTGACAGACGATACGGCAAGTCGGTCGCTCTAGCTCAAATACAACTATGCAACTTTGAATTTCTCAAATGGATTTACTCACGACGCTTTCCTTAATTTTAAAACTCGTCCCATAAGTGAACTAACGTTCAGAAAAACTCATTGATAGCGGTCATCAGGGCACGAACCAGTGATCTTTATTTTGCAACCGCATATTCAAACCATTTGGCTTCCGCGGTACATAAAAGGGAAACAATAGATCAGCAAGCTATTATAGGTTTAAAGTGCTATATGTTAAGCCAACAGCATTACTGTTATCCTAGCAAAATCAAAAAAATCAAAATCAAAATATTTTATTCAACGTAAGGGACACAGGGAACACTTATTGAACGTCATATACTTAACAAAAACTAAAGTTACCACCGTTTCCAAGAAAAATACCCGCCAGGAGAAGAAACGGCAAAACAAACTCCCCGGTTTTCTCTTTTAACATTTGTTCCCTTTTACGTAGGGGTAGAAAAAGATTAAATAACATATAAACTCTGTATAAGAGGAGCAATTCATTGCCATGTATGGCCATCATTCAAATAATCTGATATTGTATAATAAGCTTTTTGTATTAATTTACTTTTAATGACAGCTTTAAACTCTACAAAAGGTAATTCAATTATTTTCTGCGGTAGCTTATTAAAAAAGCGTATACCTTGCCCAACAAATGAGTTGCTAGTTTTATGCAATCTAGCTGAAGGTACATGGAGTTTATCTTTATTACGTGTATTCAATATATGCAAGTCGCTATTTTTCTTATATTTTACAATGTTCTTTCTAATATATAACACATTTTGTAATATATATTGACATGGCACGGTCAATATGTCAATTTCTTTGAATAATTCTCTGAGAGAATCACGAGGTCTAAGGCTATAAATTGCACGAATAGCCCGCTTCTGCAGCACAAAAATAGATCCAATGTCTGCAGCATTACCCCATAAAAGAATGCTGTAAGACATGACACTATGAAAATAGCCGAAATAAACTAAACGGGCTGTGTTGATATCAGTCAAGTGTCTGATTTTTCTTACCGCGAATGCTGCAGAGCTGAGTCTATTCGCCAATCCATTAATGTAGGGGCCCCATTGCAATCTGTGATCCAAGGAAGACTGTTGAATCCACTAGGTTCAACTCGGTATTTATAAGTATAGGGGTAGTTAAAACCTTTTTCACATTAGGCATTGTAAATTTAATACATTTCGTTTTCCTAGCATTAAGTACCAAATTATTGGCACTAAACCAATGAACCACGTCAGAGAGAGCATTATTTACATCGTCAAAGTCATGTTTATTATCAGGGTAGCTAGGTGCCAGGCTCGTCGTTTATAGAATAATGCCACCTTTGGATGTTTTATGACGTTCTAATAAAATTTAAGCGGAAAATGGATTTTGTACAGGAAAAGAGCTGTGAAAATATTTTGTATCGCATATAAGAACGCGAGAGGCTCTTTTTGAATAAGAAATTGTGAAAATGATACCTTTAGCTTTAAATTAGCTACTCGTAAGAATTTACGTTTATAAAACAACCTATATTGGAAGTATTTTTCTCTGAAATAATAAAAATAGAATGTCAGTTTATAAAAATTGGATAGTCGTTTTAGCTGTATCGCTGGAGCGAAAATGTTTGAGTTCAAATTGTCGGTGATTTTGTGTACCTACCGACGGAAAGGTTTCTAGAAATCTTCAAAGAGACTTAGTTTTGGTAAAAGGCTTCGTTGATCCTTTTGGTTGAATCGCCTCAACGCTAGCTTTTTACAGTTTTTTATTTGTAACTACACTGTACAGTAATCGTAACTACATCTTCTCGCTTAGGGAGTGTGTTCAACATGTAATACAAGTAAGAGGCTTGCATTCGCTAACCTCCGCTCAGCTGACTACCAGGCTAATGATGCTGATCATCATCGTAACTATAAGAGTGCGAAAGGGACAGAGCTATATAATATTTAAATATTCATAATAATCTTTAAAGATTATGTGTGTGTGATATCCTTTGTGCTAATAGGTACCACGATTCGTCTGAACACTAATTCGGCAACAGGTATTGGTCAACATCCGCAGCAGAAGTAGTTCGTATGATTGGTGAACTTTGTGATATAAAGGCCAAGGATATCACATTATATCTTTTTTTCCCTTCCTTCAAGCATTGTTTAAATACTAGGAAGCACTTTCTTATCAACAAACGGAAATACGGACATAAAGTAGCGTAAGAAGATATCGATAATACCATATCCTAAATAACGATATCTTGAGCGTATTCGCCGAGCAGTGGGACTCGCCAATGTTGAGGAGGTGGATAGGCTGCACTCTAGCGGTCCGTCCTACATAATTATAATCTAATGTTTAATTTATTGTTCTAATTTTGAATTAACTTTCTTTTTCTTTTTTTTTATCATGTTTTTTATTAATTAATTTGATAAATTCATTATTATTATTTAATTTAATTGACTGTGCCCTGCAGTTTTACCCACGTAAAATAAGATTTGATTGGTACGTTTTTCTGGGATGAAGCATATTCTATGTGTAAACATATCCAGGTAATAAAACTATATCCGTGCAAAATTTCAACCATTTGGGTTTTATTGTGAAAGAGGAACAAACTTTCGCATTTTGATATTAGTAGGATGTCGAGGACTGCGTTAAAAAAATCGAGTTTCAAGTACACATAATGTCACAGAGTTCCATGAAGATGGCATCAAAATAGCTCGTAGACCCATAATACGGAATCCTAGTACCTACCGATACATATTGAAGTTGACAAGGCCCTTTTTCCAAAAACACCTTTACCTAACTCAATCGACTATTTGACAGGTTTCTTACGCTATCGTTATCTGTGATGCTTTTTTATTATTCGTTTGTGTTTGTTCTTGAATGTATGTATCTTCTACAAAATCAAGTTTGTCACTGTACATTTGTAATTTTTTTTTATACAAAAAGAGTGGCAAACAAGCATACAGCCCCCCCGATGGAAAACGGTTACCGCAGCTTATTTACAATACCGAAGTATCAAATGCGCGTTGCTACTCCGTGTAAGGAGAACTATACTATGTTGGCAGTTTGGCCTCCAAAGTCGCCGAGATAATACCCCCACAGCGGTTATTTTGGCTGTGTTTGCCCTTGGCTGGAGTCCATTTGGTTTTCACCTTGCTTAGAGTAATCAGCAAATGTCCCAGAACTCAAGCTATGAGAGAAAATAAAAAACAACGTTGCAATTATAAGCCCCAATTGGGTACCAATTCGTGTTATTTTTGTCAACAGCATAAAACAGAGAAATACTCTTTGGGGCACAGTGTCTTCTCAACGGGTTCTGGAAACCTTAATGCATTGGAAAAAGTCACAATGCTGTTTCCATAACCTTTTGAGAGTATATATATTCTCACGCCTTCCCACAAGGGTCCCCGAAGGGGTAGGCAGTTTAGGAGTAAACATATTGATTACTCTATACTCTCTAAAATGTATACAGTAGAATTTAAAATGTTTTAGACGCTTTTTTTATGATAAATCAGATTTGCAACTGAATCAGGTATTCGAAGTCTGTCCACAACTGCATCTCAATTTAGAAAAGTGACATTAATCTAGGTGTGAAGATATTCGTTCAAACCATGCAATAGAATTTATAACGATAGTAAAGATTGATGGAAGCAGACTTTTTATTTAAATTACAATGTTACTCATCTATCATACATCCCCTGTTCCCTGGAGATAATAAATCATTGATGTGTCGATATCAGTGGAATGCGAAGAAAAGGAGCGAACTAAAGCAAAAACAGCTTAGTTTCCGCTGCGGACTGTACCCTTCTGACCCACATCTGTGGACATCACCCTCAAACAATAGATCGCCAGTTATGCTGTGTGACTTTCGACAAACGACTGTTGTAACTTTTTTTAGTTAAATAGCTGAGGTAGTTATCGTTAAAAAAAATGAAAACATTGCTTGCCTAGCTATGATTTGTTATGTGTGATAGGAATATAGTCTTGTCGGATACAAAGCTATTATATAGTCGTCACGCTGACTCAGTTATAGAAGTAATATATATTTTGGAGCCGTGGTGGCCGAGTGGTTCGAGTATTTCCCTGCAACGAAGATCGCAAGTTCGAATCCCGACTGTACCAATGAGTTTTTCTAAACAAAAACAGCGATTACAGTTACAATTATTAGTCAAACCACGAGCTTTGCGATGAAAGGAAACATCGAGAGGAAACCTGCATACTTCTGAGAAGTAATTCAAAGGCACATATATAGTCATGCTTGAGTTACGGCGATGGACTTGCCATCTGTCACGTTAGCACCTAAATATATCTCCAAGGCCTTCGTGCGAAAGCGTGAAGATATATATATATAATTAAGTAATTGAAATTGGAATTCGCAAATCAACTGGCGTGAATGAGAGCGTGATTGTAAAGATGAAGAAAGGTATGTTACGTTGGTTTGGACACAGAAAGGATGAGTGAAGAAAGATTGACGAAACAGATATACAAAGCAAAAGTGTGTGCAAGAAGAGGCAGAGAAAGGCCACGTTCCAACTACCTCGATCAAATCGATCGGACTCTCAAGGACGGGAACGTTAAGAGTACTCGAAACCGACGAGCATGTATGAAGAGACTGATGATTGTGGACGAAGCGAAAGAGGTATGTAAGTCTAGAGAGAACTGGCGCTCTATACTATCCCCCGTTAGGGACTTGGCGTGATGATATATATGTATGTATGTGAAATTTGAATTTAGTTCAATCCTCATATCCAAATACCATGCCATGATCACCCTGAATGTAATCTACTCTCCTGGCAAGCGTCTGGTATCGCCAACACTAATCGTCCTCGTTCCAAACAACATGTTGAGCCTTCGATTACAAATACGAATCGTCAAACGCTCGGCTATTTGCCAGCACGACGCACTGTGAATTGCAAATCTCATGTTGTAGCCAGTTCTGTTAGCTTGTTGGTCGTTGGGGGTTTTCATTAGGACACCGCTGTCAACACTATTCGGAGAGTTTTGGGTTCGTACTGTATAATTGGAGCAAAAATTGGTTTTGTTATTTATATAGTAACGAGCGGATATTAGGCATGTGCTACTACGCTCTGAAAAAGAAATACATTTTTTCATGCGTTGAGACAGCACTATGGTGTTTTTTTTTTTATGTTCAGAAAATACTAATTGGTAATCAACTGGGGACTTACATATTTTATTTTGAAGATAACGAATACTCATGGTAAGTTGTGTAGTAAGTTAGGTTATCAGAAAGTGCAACTCCAATCAGATTATCGATCTTGTATTTTCCCAACCTACTGTAAATTACTAACGGACCTGGTTGACTGTCGTATTTACCGTCCAAACTGCGATAGTAGTGGACAATACTTAATGAATATTAATGCTGGAGCTATCCGCAGCTCTATTCATGCACTTGCTATTATAATTGGCAATACCAGGATTGTTCCGGCGATACTGAACATATTCTAATATTGACTGCTGTGTGTGACCTAGATACATATTTACTCAGGAATCCGTCAAACTTTGGTCCGGAATGGCGTTGGACAGTTCTTCTCCGTGAACACATGTCGAGTGCAGATCAGTCAAAACAATGTTTTTGTATAACCCCTATTTAGTAAACCCACATCCGATCCACCTGATGGTAAACTCACCGCCGCCTATGGACACTATTCACCAACAGGCATTTTTTACACCCTTCTTGAAATATTCCATTGTGTACTCTCTAAGGAATACCTCATCTGGGACTCAATCCATAAGCCTGAGTGTTCGCGCAAGTAAAGTACAGAGTTCACTTCTGTGAAGGTACAGAGAGGAGATCTTATATCTGCTGCACCTCATTCATACAAATTCATATCTTTTCAACAATACCTACTCTTTGCAACCAGAGTATTTAGTGTGATAGAAAATATTGAAATACTATTACAACAGTTCAGGTGCAGCCCTACATTTATTCTTGCCAACAGCACTAAAGATACTCGTATTTCTTAAGAACGTAAGAGCCGGAAAGCATGGGCCATAAATATTTTAATAATTCCGCGAGCTGGTTAAACCTACTCGAGTACCTATTGTGGGATAATAAAGGCAAATTATTCTGTGGCCATAAAACACGGACCATTTCCCATCCTACAACAGCTGAGAAAACTTCCAAAGATTTTTCAACATTTAAAATGTAGACTATCTGGAAAGTTAATCAATTAACTGCAAATCAAAACGAATATAACGAAAGATCACTTAAGGGTGGGAACGTGAAGCGTACCTACTGAAAACCGTTGAGCATGTATGAAGATACTCATTAATATGATTTGAAAGTGGTACTTACGTCTAATGCGAATTGTCTTTCTGCCGGCATCGTGAGCGGCTCGACATTTTATGTTATGCTAGTACATACATACATGTCATCACGCCGAGTCCCTAACGGGGTAGTCGAGTATAGAGCGCCAGTTCTCTCTAGACTTACAATCAATCAATCTATACATTTTTTGTAAGCAAAATCTGATCTGCCCTCAGTTAGCTTCGAACTGCAAGCTTTGACCGAAAGGTCATAAAAGTACTTTTTTATTTTATATAGGTTACGCTCTATATATAACTACATTAAAATCGGATGTAAGTAATCTTTCAGAGCCGTCAGAAACTACTGCGCTATCAGGTCAACATCCTTATAGCCTAACCGTGATTTATGGAACCTATCCAAACGACGACATTGGTTGATTCGATCCTACGAGGCTCAATAACGCATTTGGCCATTCTGACTGCTTTTATTCTGCAATTTAGAACTTTATCTTCCTATGAACCGTAGTTGTCGAATTGTGAAATTATTCCTCTGCAATACAACAATGCAGGTGACTCGACTGATTTGAGGGAAATATCAAAGTAGTTTGAGAAGATCCATAAGTATTCGAAGAATTTCAAAGGATTTATTATTGCCTTTTCTTTTGCTTATATAACAATTGAGATAAGATTAGTTCTCATTAGAAATTATTACTATGCCACACCGACTGGTGATGAGATTTAGCGTAACTTTGGAATAAATAGTTTGAAAATGATGAATAGAATCATCGATATTGAATCAATAAATAATTGGTTTTAATCCTTGAGCTTACCATACAACTGCACACTAATTCGTATCATTTTATCATGAGGAAGGAATCCGATAATCGCGAAGATTATATTTTCAACGGAAATTTCTGCGTGAAAGTTAAAATAGATTGTATAGCGAAATTTTCCAAGCTTACAGAATTTTGCGTAGGACATTCACGTAGTATTTGAGTAGGACACTCTGATATATTTTTATTTATCAGTGTCCTACCCAAATATGATAAAAATTGGCCTAAAAAATCAGTACTTATTAAATGAGATCATCTCCTCTATCTTCATATCTTTGACCAAATATATCCTTTTCCTGGAGTTTATAGCAAAAACTTGTCATATATAAATCGCCGCGCTTACGACGCTAAACTCTAGGTTTCCTTTCTGCTTTCAACGTACAGATTTCCCAGTTGCATCGTTTGTCCCCAGTTTAAGAAGCAAATACCTATTCTAGTACCACGAGAGGACACTAAAAGTACTCATTTGTAAATCTTAGTCCGCTCAGCACTTTCAACTACTTTATTCTGGGTGCAGTTTATGTCTGCAGATGCAATGAATGAGTTGTATTTTATTATATACTTTATTGTGAAATCCCCTTTTGTATGTGTATTGTGTGTATCAAAAAGTTATATGATGACTGATTGATTATAATATATAAGTAAATATGTATGACGACTGCCGTCCCACGGAAAAACATTAATATATTAATAATGCTGAGGGATAAAGGGTTCGTCAAAGAAGTACAGCGTCAGTTTTCTCTAGACTAAGACACTTGCCTCACCAGTTCATTCTCATTCATCTTTTTTACATACATGCCCTAATACGTATTCGGTACTCTTGACGTTCGCAACATAAACTAAAACTAACTAACTAAAAAATACATATATTCGTATCTGACTTACTCAATATAAGGTTAACAACCCGCGTTTAAATTGTATTTCAAGAACTTCGGTATCTATCTACCAGGCGGGGTGTTTATTGTTTGTTAAAGTGTTACGTTGTCTTATATAATAATATATTTCTCGTATTATACATCTCGTTACCATTTTTGGAAGGCGTATGAACATATATGGGATTTACGGTCGGATCTTATAAAGACAGACCGATAAAAGTGCAGACTTCATCGTCGTACATTCTAAAGCTGAGCTCCAGTCAGCGTCTCCGATCTTCCATTTACTTCCGTCCAGCGTATCTTATTTCAACAATCTGTAGGTATTTTTTAAACTAACTCATGTATGTGACTCCCCCAATTTCTTTGACGTATACCTATCGGATTGTGTCTTTCATTCCTAAAGGTTTTATTAGTATATGCACGAAGCACGATGGTATAAAGTTTGTATCAATTTTTATTCACAATTTAGCATTCGTAAGGAAATACTTCACAATACATGACTAAAACTATACGCTAAAGAAGACATATACCCCACGAAATATATACCTATATCCTTTTCCGGGAAACGTCGTTTGAACTAATTTATGTTCGGCGGAAACACCTGTATTGAAACATTTACTGTCGAAATTAACAATGTCTTTCTAGAACTTGTCAAGACTTGAGAAGTTCCTTGTTATAAGTTTTACAGTTTCATTTTAGTAATATTTCCTTGGAAACTGGACCCAGAAATAACCAGACAATTTTCGACGAGCAAAAACTAATTATCACTCTTCAGAAGTTAGTGTTTATCACCTCATAGTTTCCAGCGATTAATATTATATTAATTATACAAGTATATCAGTAAAGGGCCGTAAAAGATAATTATATCTTCTCGAACGACGGTGAATATGGCATTCACCTACGTCTTTGCTCTTACATACAAATATAACACTAATAACTTTACTACATATCTGTGAATATAATGGTGTTTAAGTTCAAGATTGAGTTACTACGGTAAAGCTCGTAGTAACTCAAAAAAAATTGTTAAGTTCAAAAAACTTCCTAAAAGAGTGAGTAACTTAAAATTGGAACATAGAATTTAAAGTTGTAATTTTCCTACAATATGATACCGATAAAGGAAGAAAATGTTAAATGACAGTAAATTGCATTACTGTAGGTAGTATTCGAGGAATTTGCTATGACTTTCCATGCAATCCCAGTTATTGTATAAAATACAGGAGCTTTACGTTCGATTAACTGTTCTATTACCTTCTTTCCACGAATGGCTGTTTTCCTAGTAATTGCTGTAGGACGTTTACAAACCCAACGGTTAGCACGTTACGTTAACGACCGGACGTGTACTGATGACCTTATTTTACTGCTGCCTGTTTTATCGTCCTAGCAAGGCTTGTGTTGAAAATGTCATTTGTGAAGTGTTATATTACCGTCCTGTAGTTTAATGAAACTAGTGAAGTTTGATGCGTCGCTAGCGATGCACTGAATTGTATCAGAGTGAGTTGTTGATAGTCTGAGCATCCATTCCAGTATATTAACAGCAATGTAAAGTTTATACCTTTATAACAAGTTTACAATGTTTTCTTTGATCTTCTTCTTGATGATTGAACATTTTACCAACTAATAAATAAATTTATTGCCAGTCCAGTATGAGAACTTTGTCAGACGTATGTGTTGAAATAATGCCAGCAAAAAAAAAGTCCTCATAAAAATCAACTTAATCAGAAGCAAATTTCCTGTGAGTTAATACCGCGTCGAAATTCGATAAGTAGTTTCTAAGCTTATCGCGATAAGACAGATAGAAAAACGCGGGTGCACTGAGCTGCGTTGGAATGACTTAATTTCATAATGAATACTAGCTGTCCGGCCCAGCTTCGCCCGGGTGAAAAAGTAAAAAAATATAAAAATACAACAAGTTCTGATGAAACAAAAAAATATATACTATTTTGGTCCATTTAATCCAGATTGAACATGCGTAAGATTTAATCTTATAATTAAACTCTCAGCAATATTGATTAATAGTCTTAACTAGTCGTAAATAAAAGCACGAAGCAATTTTTTTTTACAATAAAAATCCAATGCGTTTACGTAAGAAACCCACATTTTGAAAAATCTCACGTGAGATTGGGGGATGCGAGAGGGGGTTGAATAAAATCTCACGATATCTCACCAGGGGGGGGACGGGGGCCAGAAAATAAAAAAAATACACCTCACGTAATTTATGGACGCCCCCTAAGTAACATTAAAAATATTTTTTATTCTTGTCGTACAGAATAAGGTATGATGTAAAACGGTGCACAATGTCACTTTGTCCACCTTTAAAATCACTAACTAAATATTTAGGTGCCACATGTATCTCAAAATTAAGAAAACATGCATATATTGTAGGTATCTGCATTGTCATGTCTACCATTAAAACTACAGTGATGAATGGCTTTATAAAGCGAGTCACAAACCCTGCCATGACAACCTTTACCGCTCTGCCTAGAGTGTAACAACAACGCTAAAAGCTTTCTTGCTAATCCAGGTATGCATAAAGGTACATTCGTAGTCACTAAGTTACTCGTATGACGGTAGCTCCTACCGGTAATAGCTGACGGTAAATCAAAGCGGTCCGGAGTATCCGCATTGACACAGTTCCGGAGCGAGTGAATATTCATGTGACTATTCCTAATAACGGTGCTAATGTTAGTGGTGTAAATGCGGCCATCTTAAATTTCACGTGATGAGCACTAGCATCTTAAAATGCAAAACTTTGTTAACATTCGTTTACGTATTAAATTTATAATGGCCTATATTTAGGCAATTTTTATAGGCAACATAGCAATTGACTTACACTGAACTAAAATACCTCTGTTGCCTCATCAACATGAGACTCATCACACGTGGTCACCGGTTTTAAGTAATATAGATAATAGCAAAATCATTTAAGCCGTAATCTGCCTATGTTCTTTTCATCAAGAAAATTACTATTTTCTTTATTTTTTTGTTGAGTGGAACGTATGTACGTACAATGGTTTTAAATGTACCCACAACTTACGGATCAGGTCATAGGTCTAAATTCAAAACATTAAATTAGATCATCAAACATCATATAAAATCCATATCAGATGAGCCGTATGAAGAGTCCATTGCCGTGGAATTTTTGTTCTATGGTTTCAATCACTAATGCATGAGTGCTTCTGTGAAATGCCTGTGTCTACCACAATCCCAAACACGTATAGCAAGTAAACACTAAATCAAACTGGACTGTATTTACACAACATCGCATGCCATGGAATACTGCATATTAATGCGATTCGACTACACCTGATAGTAAGGTTGGCGAATCGATATTCAAAATATCGATATACGCTTCTAAGAATTGACACAACGAAGGCCTAGACGGGCAGAATTTCGCATACGTTCATATCAATAGAGGTAGATTTCTTGACTCCAAAATATCGTTTCACTTTACACGATGAAGAATTCACATTACGTAATACATACATAATCATATCATCACGCCGAGTCCCTAACGGGGTAGGCAGAGGGTATGGAGCGCCAGTTCTCTCCAGTTCTTCCAGATATACCTCTTTCGCTTCGTACATACATACATACATAGGTTTGTATGAATGTTTCTCTTATCTTACTTCTTACTAATATTATAAATGTGAAAGTTTGTAAGTTTGGATGTTTGCGGTTCTTTCGCGGCCAAACGGCTGAACCGATTTAGCTGAAAGTTGAAATGGTAATAGCTTAATCCTGAAAAATTCAAAGTTCTTATATTAAATATAATGTATGATGCTCTTTCACGGCATAGCGGCTGAACCGATTCAAGCAGGAAAATTTCCAAAGCTACTTTTTCGAACTCCACGCGGGCGAAGCCACGGGCATAAGCTAGTATATATATCCTCACGCCTTCCCACAAGGGTCCCCGAAGGGGTAGGCAGAGGTGTATAGGTAATACCCACACACCCACTTTCCACCAGAGGTATATTAGGTGCCAACGTGACAGATGGCGAGTCCATCGCCGTTACTCAAGCACGACTATACATACGCCTTAAATTTCTTCTCAGACGTATGCAGGTTTCCTCTCGTGTTTTCCTTCACCGTAAAGCTCGTGGTGTGACTAATCACTGTACTTAAGTTCAGAAAAAACTCATTGGTACAGTCGGGATTCGAACTTGCGACCTTTGCGTCGCAGGCAGCTGCTCGAACCACTCGGCCACCACGGCTTCATATATATATATGTAGCCAATGGTATCTGGATTAGAGTCAGTAATATACGCAATAATTGTTAGGTGATCTAACCGATCACGACTATAACAGGTATATATTACAAGTGGATAGGTCCTAGTACAACGTGATGTGATCGTATTTAAGAACTTTATCAGTACTATTACTAAACAATTTTATTCTAATAAATGATTTAGCTAAGTTTCTAATTATATCTTGATTTGAAACTTGGTATCATTGTGAAATTTCGAATAGTTACTTTTGTTTACAGATGGAACATTACTTGTCTCTCTTTAAGCTTAGTTCTCTAATATATTTTGCCGAATACATCATCACAAAAGAAATACATCTACGTGGAGAATATTAAATAAGTTGAACAACGTAAATTATATTCTGTGTCAAAGCCTGATAGAAGTACATTTACTTTCGGAAAAAATCAAGACTGAGTTCTGTTATTAATACCAACATCGAGACTAAATGTTACTGCTAAAAATATAAAATATAATGATGGCAAAATGGTTATTTTAAAAGCGGCGATAGCTCACGGCGCCGATTGCTAAACCATTAATTTCATCCAGCGTTTAATATTAAGAATATTGAAAATTCAGGAGCAAAAGATTCGATAATTGATCAAAGTCATCCCAAAGGGAAGTCCTCACAAGCTAGGGACGTATCGGTGAAGCAGGGATCAACGGTTTTGGCCAAACTTGTCTAAGAAAGAAGCCCTATACTATGTGTACCTAGACGTACGTAAAGTATTTTTCATTTTCATAGAGAGCTGTGGTCCGATTGGTTCGAGTAGTTGCCAGCACACGAAGATTGCAAGTTCGAATCCTGACTGTACCAATGACTTTCTGAACTTTAGTACAGTGATTAGTCACACCACGAGCTTTAAAGTGAAGGAAAACATCGAGAGGAAACCTGCATACGCTTGAGTAGCAATTCAATGCGTACATTATTTATAGCCTTGTGTGAGTAACGGCGACTTATACGCCATGTGGCTCGCTATCATCTAAAATTGGGTGTATGGGTACTACCTATACACCTCTGCCATCCCCTTCGGGGACCCTTTTCGGAAGGTGTGAGGGTATATTATTATGATATATTTTTCATAAACTAAACGAGCTCTGATAAATATTTCTAACTTTGTTCAAAAACATTGGTAGATCGAAACAAAAAAAAATATTTTCCGCTCATAAATCAATTCGAATTGTTACCTGTGCAATTTATGGGGTCGCAAAAATAGCAACATTTCGTGCTAGGGTAACTAATACTATACTTTGGTAAAGTCTGTCTCCATACAAATCAAGATTATCGTGGGTATTTCCTAGTCCATCCGTCCTTTCCTCTAGAGTTCTCAACCAAACTTTGTTATGAATTTAGTTTGGACTGCTACTGCCTCTGCATTAGCGAGCGGTGAATTTAGAAGTAACTTAGATTTCGGCAGCGTATAAAGTTTGTTCTGGCTTCACACAAATTTAAAATTGTATATTTGAGAATACATACGAATAAAGCTAAGGCCAAGTAGTTCGAGATCAAAAATTGCATTTTCGAATCTCGACTGAAAAAATAAGGTTTTCTTATGTACATCAAACCACAAGCTTTATGGTGACTGTAAAATCGAGAGGATACCTACACAGATACCTACTACTACTACAGAGTAGAAATAGAAAAAAGTACATGTAGCCAGACGTCTATTAGACCGTCTTTTGCCGGAGATATAAATGCCAACGTGACAGATAGAGATATTTGTTTTTTTTTTTATTAAACGTTTGCAATCTTCTTCTCGACGTTTGCCTTTATCACAGTGAGCAGAATATCAGGTCATGGTGCTATTAATCACTGTACCTACGTTAACAACAAACTCATTGCTTCTCGAGCTACTCGCCCACGCCGATGAAAACTTGAATAAATAGGATCAAGCCTAATTGTCAATTCGTTACTGTTACGTGTGTCTCTTGGACTGGAGGCTCTCGCAAAGTAAGATGAATGTGACAGGCGCACTTGACAAAATGGCATTCCTTCATTAGCGTTGAGTACCACTTTTCAAACTGAATACCGCTATTTCCAAGGCTTTTTATTATTGAAATCACTTTCAAAGTCGGAGTCATAATTCAGTTGTCTTCTTGAAATGTTCTTTGTAAGGAGTTTATTTGTTCAATTATGGCATGGGATAAATTGTTGTGTTCAAAAACAAATACCAGTACCGTAAGTGGATTTCTGACAAGTTATTTTAATTGCTTGTAATTAAGGTTTTGTTTGCACAGATTTAATTAATTATACAAATTAATTTCATCATCACCACCAGCTTCCAGAACTGTAAAACAGGCCTTAAGAATTTCTTAATACTTTTGTGTTTAATTTAAAAAAAGTTTGCAATGAGCATTTGTTCTCGAGCGTTCGGAATATAATTTGTGTTTATCTTTTATCTAAATCCATTACCCAAAGTTTTAAAGAAAGTACGGCTGATTCCGAACTTCATCCTGGGTAACTGACTAAGGATTTACCGTGATTTAGTGACGTCACGTTAAATAAGACGGAGACCTAAAATCGAAATGTACTGTTAGGTAGCAAACACATAAGGCAGTTTATTTGATCTACATATGTAACAATGAGTGATATCCTTTATAGAATCGTAAACGGCTGGACCGATTTATATGAAATTTTCTGTGTATCTTCAGGTGGATTCGAGAATGGTTTAGATTCATAATTAGACCCGATAGGCGGCGCTGTGATCGGGTTACGGGAAATTTAAATTTTTCACCCAAGCGAAACTGGGCGGGACAGCTAGTATAAAATTAAATATTTTATACGCATAGATATCATCACGCCGAGCGCCACGTGAGGTAAAGACAGCAACGGTCAAATCTAGACTGACAACTTACACCCTCTTTCACTTGATCCACAATCAGCAATATTTTCATTTAAGCTCGCTCGTTTCGAGTATTCCCGATATTCAGGAATATCCGATCCGTGTGTCCGATCTATTTATATTTGTATTTAAAATATATGGATTCCTTACATAATAAAAACAAAACTTTCATACACACCCTAACGATGCTTTAATTGACCGTATATTTATATCTATCATTGCACTATCATTGTTCTAAAGTTTTTAAAAACCTCGTTGGCCAGGTTTAAACTTGCAACCTTTAACGCAATTTGAAACACTCCCGGGCAAAGCATACGTACCAATTTACGCATAAGATTTAAAATATAAGTTCCAAAAAGGGTCCTTGAATGGGTGAGGATGGGGTAGTTACTTCAACTTAGGCCGGAGATGGATTTAGATGCCAGCGTGACCAAGAGTCAGTCCATTGTCGTTTCCAAACTATGCAAACGTCTTTGAATGCCTTCTAAATAGTAAGTAGCAAGTTTCCTCTCGACGGTTTCTTTCACCGTAAAGTTTGTGGTGTAATTAATCAATTACATCGAATAATATTTCCTATCTAAAAAAATTATAAACGTTTGTTGCTAGGAATTCTAACTGGCACAACACGCGATAACTCAATACTCGAGCGGTATTCCTTTAATCACGAATATGATGATTAATCGAGGAATTTGCTACAACCCACTTTTCACATTCTAATTGGTCGACAGACGAGGCCTACAATTTACTTTTTCCTCAGATACAAAAGATCCATTATACACTCAAATTAGTTTCAAGGAAATCATTAATATTAATCAATGTTGAAAGGTTTCGTTTCGTGGTGAAATTATTTGGGAGGGGTTATTTTTGAGTCAGGCAAGTTTCAAAGAATATTACTGTTCAACTTACAGTGTATACAATAAGCAATATATACATCTAAATATTACAAAATAAGAACAAGCATGCGACCTGCCCAATGAGAAGCGGTCCCCCAAAGGTATAAGGATCCACGTCTATATACAATTTATTAAATTGTAGTATTGACATTTTATTTTGTTTATTGAAACTTAATTATAGTGATTAGTCACATCTTGAGTTTTACGGTAAAGGAAAATATCGAGAGGCATACGTTTGAAAAGAAATTCAAAGGCGTATGTATAGTCGTGCTGTAGTTAAGGCGATACGGCGGACTCGTCATTTGTCACCTTGGCACCAAAAACCTGAATCTCTGGCGTAAAGTGGGTGTACCTATACACCTCTGTCAACCCTTTCAGGGACCTTTGTGGGAAGGTATGAGGATATTTATTTAACATAAATAAATGAATATCTCTTGCATTCATCATTGCGTGTAAGAACTAACTCATTTCTTAAAAAAATATCTTTATCTATATCATGTTTTTCACCTTTGTCCTTATATAATATGAAAAGTCGGGCATCCGGTTAAATAATGCGTAGCAACGCTTGAAATAATTTTATACGTTGGCTTGACCTACGCTATATGTTATGTCAAAATTATTATATCGCAGCTTCTTTGGAGTTCTTCCAGATACTTGAAAATGGCATTTATGAAAATGAAATAACTTTGTAGTAACTCATGGTTTTGCTCTTTATATTTATTGAATCCAATTTATTTTAGAAGAATACAATTAATTACCTACTTGCACCCTGCTACTTAATGAAGGAAACCATGTTTTAATTAATTACATACACACATATTATCACGCTGTCCCTAACGGGGTAGGTAGAGAGAGATTAGCGCGTCAGTTCTCTCTAGACTACCTCTCTAGAATACCTCTTGCGCTTTGTTCATATTCATCAGTCTCCTTATACATGCTCGTCGGTTTCGATTCCACGTTTCAGCATTGAATATGAAGTTTGAATGTCCCCTTTTCGTACGTATATTACCCGCCAAATGTCCGTAACACCAGTGAACAAGACAAGACACGCGACAAGAGTCTTGTCGAGTGTCTTTGTCTTTGTTCTATCGCCAGATTGTCACGAATACGAGACCGATAGTAAAAAGTCTTTGTCTCTGTATCTTAGCTAACATACGCATGATTTGGTTGCAGGCTGTATAACTGAGGCAGGGATGTCGATGGTATGCGCTGTTTGTGAGTGCTTCGCGTCAATGGGTGAAGTCGATTGGAATGCCTGCTTCTCCGCACTGGAATCTTAGTACAGGATGTTGAGGATATTTTCGTCACTTTGAAGTTTGGGACTGGAACTTTGTTTTTTTACGACTTTGCTTAAGATATTCAACGGGGAAAAAAAGTAAGAAATGACAAATATTGATATTTTTGTAAAGTTATGATATTTTATTATAAAAAATAAAAGCTAGCCTTATTAAATTTAATATATCAAAAGCGGCAGTATTATATAACTGATATCTATTTACTTTACATAAACTACTTTTTATACGTGCAGTCAATATTTTCGTAATTTTTTTACGCACGTGGAATAATTGTGTGGATTCGAGTTACGAAATGCTTTTATCAAACAAATAATAGTTAGAATAATAACCAACACTCTCTTCGCACTTACAATACCATCCGGTTTAAAGTCTCATACATGAATGAATCCGCCCGCCTTGGATTTATCGTGTTGAATATTAAACGTTTCATGTTCGTGCAAACACAAATCGTGTTACCGGTATAACGACTCATGTAACACTTGTATGCTGAGAATTCCTGAGACACAGCTCTGAGATGTTAGTAATTTGACGAATGCTCCTTGGAACGCTACCAAATGGATGAGGCATGATGAATGTAGGCTATTTTGGTCCTTGATGGAAATCCGATCCAGCGGCAAACATTCTTTGTTGAATATGGAAATTTCGGGGGCTCGTCCACATACCAAACAAACGGGAGAAATATTCGCATCTAGATTGACTCGAAAAGTTGCTCGAATACATTCGATAGGCTATTGAGCTTATATCCAAATTACCCTCACAGTCAAAAGGCCAATTTATTTCGTCGAATTCTTCTAATCAAGCAAAGTTGTTTTCACCGGTGTTAATTCGATTTCCTCTTTACGTCAGATCCATTATCATTTCAATATTTCTCCTTGTCTCTCTCTCCGTGACGGAAATGGAAAATGTGTAACTGGAACTCGGTGCTTTCCATATGGTGAGAACGTTTCTTATTTCCTGTACATAAATGTTTAAATATCTAAACGTATTAAGTGATAGCTGCTGGGAGTTCTAATTACAAATTGATCACAGACAGACTTACAGATAACATCCCTATTCTGATGAATATGTTTGAACCGTAAGTCCGTCCGGAAATTGGGTGTGTAGGTATTACCTATACACCTCTGCCTACCCCTTCGGGGACCCATGTGGGAAGGCGTGAGGATATATATATGTTTGAACCGAACGACGTCTGTAGATTGCGAGAGAACTGGCATTCTATTCACTCTGCCAACATCGCGATGGACTCGGCGCTATGATGTGTTATTAGATATGTCATATTCTTATTACAAAATTGTATAAGCTTAATAATGTGCTCCAATATTTGAAAACAAACATATTTAATGGATGTTTCCTAGTTGGATAACTCCAAATATAGGGTACCTGCGACACTGCGGAACCGTGATAGCGGGCCGGATGACGTATGACCGGCCCGGGTGGATTCACCCTCTAGATATTACCTTCGTCTGAGCTATTTGCATTGGTTTGTTTGTAGAGTCATCTATCATGTGCTGTAAGTTAGGTATGGTAAATACTTTATGCCTGTGTTTTCATGAAAAATAATTTACATGAATTAAGCATTCATTTCTTAGAAATTTTAATGCAAATATTTACACTACAAATACATATCTATCTTCAGGCCTTTCCACAAGGGTTCCCAAAGAGGTAAGCAGGGGTGTGTAGGTAGTACCCATAAATTCACAATATGTATAAGTGTATAACCATATCAATCAATCAATCAATCAAAATCTTTTTATTTCACATAGGCCCAGGTAGGCACTTATAAAACGTCGAAAAAGAAGCACGGTTCGGGTTGATCGCTTCCATGGAGAAGAACCGGCAAGAAACTCCATGGTTACTCTTTTCAAATCATTAGGCATATACAACAATAATATTTTTTCGTTACAGCAATAGTACCCAAGTATGGGGGAACAACGTAGGCCCGACAATAGGTCGCTGTTTACTATACAAAGCATACATAAAACAAGATAATTATAACAATGTTAGCAAGATCTAAGAATCTACAAAGCCTTCAATGTTATCACATTCACAAATTAGACAAATTAAACAAGTGACACAAAAACTGTGACAAAAAAAGAACATATTTACGTCTGGCAACGTGGTAGATGACAGATCTGCAACACCTGGTTTTGCAGCAGGTTTTCTTACTGTTTCTCATCACCATTAAGCTAGTGTGAAGAATCGCACAACATCAGTTTAAAAACTTATTGCTATGGACCCCCTGGATTTGAAACTGCGTCTTTTCATTACTACGTTTAAGTAGTCCCCACTACTTAAACTTCTTGACCACAACGGCTTTGTATGTATGCGTGATATATGACCGGGGAAAGGATCTAATATCGGTATAGGTTGAAACGAATAAATTCAATCCAATCGAAATATGCGAAAGAAGTGTCGGGCAACCGCAAAAGGCTTACCCCTATAAATTGAGGAAAATATGAGCTAGTCCCACGACTTTATCGTATCATGGATGCGTATTACGGCCCATTGAAATCAATAAGATCTTTATTGAAAGTTTACTAAATTGAGATCCCTTTACGAGGAATCCCTTTACGTAGTCATACATTTTGCTATATATTAAAAGCAACAGGATGGGATCACAAGTGTTTGAAATTGACCATTTACGGTCTAATATATCTATCGAAGTAATTTTATGGTAACGTAAATCCGGTAACATCCCGATATTAGCAGATTTATGCTGTTGATTCCAGTTATTATTAAAGTAAATTTTATTGTTAGAAGGCACATCCAATTATGTGATTATACATTATTTCCAATACAGTTCATCATGCCAAGGAAAATACCTTCTCGTCGAAATAGATTTCCCTTGTTTTCACTTCATCAACATTAATTAATATCTACGTATATATTCCCCAGTTAACCTTCCTATTCTTGATCGTGATTGTTCGATCAAATTTAGTTGGAATCAGAGAATCAGCATTGCTATCCAGCGTGGCAATGCTGCTAGTCTTCTTGGCACGTTGCCTCG
>JACCPG010002815.1:0-14006 GCA_016069955.1 Drepana arcuata | reverse complement strand
GAAAGTAAGTGGAGAATAGTTTCGGGATTAGAGAGCTGCTGAGAGATAAGTCTTTCTATGAAGGCCTTTCCATTAACTAGGAACATATTATAAAAAATATATATAAAAATAAAAGTATAAGTGTACACACACACACATATATTTATACACATACACAGATACAACTGGATCAAATAGATCGGACTCTGAAGGACGGGAACGTTAAGAGTACTCGAAACCGACGAGCATGTATGAAGAGACTGATGAATGTGGACGAAGCGAAAGAGGTATGTAAGTCTAGAGAGAACTGGCGCTCTATACTCTCTGCCTACCCCGTTAGGGACTTGGCGTGATGATATGTATGTATGTACACAGATACAAGAACATAAGGAATTTAAATACCTGTTTCATCTTTATCATACCAATTAATTAGGGTTGTTTTAAATTTGCTGATATTGTCTCCGACGATATCAATACCAGCGTGTTTGGACAAGCTATTATACGATCTGAGCATTCTGCTCAAAAGAGAATTTAAGCCATTATATTCATATAGATTAACGTGGCTGGTTAATACTTTAAGACGTTACATTCATGACCATAGTCGTCTTAGTCTAACGTTGGCACCACACCGATACCTCTAATTTTTTTTTTTTTTTATTAGTGGCAATCAAGCATACGGCCCACCTGATGGGAAACGGTTACCGTAGCCTATTTACGCTCGCGATACCGAAGTATCACTTGCGCGTTGCCACTCTGTGTACGGTATAGCCTACTATACGGTTACTGCTTTCCTTAGGCGGTCCGTTTGCCCAACATGTGGCTAACTTGACACCTATTTGCTATGAATTGTGTGATTTTGTTAATCGGCCAATTTTTCACGGATGTTTTGCAAGATAATGTCCAACCTTTATCTTTGACGTCACATATCAGTATACAGGGTACCTATGTAAAGATTTAATATGATAACCTCTGAGCCTGTGGAGGCGTTGATTAAACCTGTATAATTAATGTTGTCGACTATACACGTGACTTCACAAGCGTAGGGTTGCCAGTGGTGGATGATACATCAATTTATATATTTATTATTTCGAGCCAAGTAGTTCGACTTGCCTGCACTACAGAGATTGCCAGTTCGAATCCCGACGGTAATAATGAGATTTTTTCTCAACTTATGAATAGTGATTAGTCACACCAAGAGCTTTACGGTGAAGTCAAACAAGGAGAGGAAACCTGTATACGTCTGAGAAGAAACTGAAAGACGTATGTGTAGTCGTGCTTTAGAAACGGCGATAGTTCGATTCGGCGATTAGTGTTTAAAATTGGAATTGTGGATACTGCCTCTGTCCACCTCTATTGCGCGAAGGCGTAAAGATATATACAAATTTATTCTTAGCACTCAGGAATAACCAATCTGGCTTACGTTCATCTTCAAAGGTAAGGAGATAAAGTTTGATAGAAAGACGTAGGAGTGTATTGTTCCTTCTCAAGTACTTATTAGTTCTAATCCCTCTCTTAGGGAGGTTCTGTATTCACGATATAATCTCAAATGAACAGCTCAATTTAATTTTTCATTTAATTATTTATTTTAAGTTGTAGTAGTAAAGTGTATATATAATAATATCCTCACGCCTTCCCACAAGGGTCCCCGAAGGGGTAGGCAGAGGTGTATAGGTAATACCCACACACCCACTTTCCGCCAGAGGTATATTAGGTGCCAACGTGACAGATGGCGAGACCATCGCCGTTACTCAAGCACGACTATACATACGCCTTTGAATCGCTTCTCAGACGTATGCAGGTTTCCTCTCGATGATTTCCTTAACCGTAAAGCTCGTGGTGTGACTAATCACTGTACTTAAGTTCAGAAAAACTCATTGGTACAGTCGGGATTCGAACTGCCGATCTTTGTGTCGCAGGCAACTACTCGTACCACTCGGCCACCATGGCTTCTGAAGTAAAGTCGGCGTATAAAGTTGCAGGGAACATTAACTTAAACTTTTTTTTTTATAACACTTGGCTGGCAAACAAGCATGCGGGCCGCCTGATGGTAAGCGGTTACCGCCGCCTATGGACGCTTGCAACACCAGGGGTATTCGTGTACTCGCACGTACAGTACTCGCGCGCTGCCGACCCTGCAGGAATCTTTTCACACTCTTCTTGAAGAACTCCATGCTGTACTCTCCAGGGAAAACCTCAACGGGGAGCTCATTCCACAGCCTGAGCGTACTGTAATAATACCACACTTAAACCACCACTTTTCACAGCGGAATATAAAACGTCACTATTCATTACATCAGCAGCTAGACTGGACATGATAAATAGTATACAAATAATAATAATAAATAGGTTACTTAGCAAAGACTGAACCAGGGATCAAACGATTGGACATAGTGAATACAGGTGAGGAATAAAGTGTCTGTGCTGAAGAAGATAGACGAATCGAAGATCTGAAAGACGTTATTGATTTTAGAACATATCAAAAAAATATAGAAAAAAAAATTTTTTTTGTAGTCAGTTGTCAGCGAGTAAATTTATATAATATTAATGTAAAAATAATAGTGTCTTATCTCTCAATCCTATTAAATCCTGCCACCCATTCAGTATAGAAGTTTAACTACGAAACATCTCAAGTGAACTAAGGAGTGCGTACAATTCTGTGACTTACCAGAAAACTAATAAGATTCAAAATGAACGTGCCAATGAAAGGTGGTTCGGCTCCTACTGTGGCAGTGGTACCTCTACCAGAAAGTGAGATGGATGCTCTACTCCTCGGGAGGACAGCGGTGAGGACATTTGATCAGTACATGAAAAATGTATGTATTTTCTCTCTGTTTTAAATATTTACTAAGCGGTTTATGCTTGCTTAATTTACTGCATCAACAAAATTCCAAAAAAGCCGCATAATTCGATTTTGAAGTCGGTTGAAGAAGAAAATAATAATATTGAGCTAGCATGAATCGTAATGTGTACATAATTAGTAATTCATTTGCAAGAGGAATAACTGTGTTGGCAGATAATGCTCATGCCTGTTACGCTGCTAACACAGATAAAGCCTTCCAATATAGGGTTCCCGCTTACTTTCAGGCGGACCGTATGGCTAGGTGGTTAACTAGTCAAGTTAATTATTAATTCAAGTGAACATTTCATTAGAGGCGTTGGGCATTTTTTGGGTGAACAAAAATCATGGAACTCGCGTCATCGTCACCGCACGCTTCCCATGAGCTATATAATAATAAATATAAACTGTGCATATACGTACATAGTATACTGTGCATATACACGTATAAATTGTATATATAGATATATATAAAGATTTTATAATAATATCCTCACGCCTTCCCACGAGGGTCCCCGAAGGGGTAGGCAGAGGTGTATAGGTAATACCCACACACCCACTTTCCGCCAGAGGTATATTAGGTGTCAACGTGACAGATGGCGAGTCCATCGCCGTTACTCAAGCACGACTATACATACGCCTTTGAATTTCTTCTCAGACGCATGCAGGTTTCCTCTCGATGTTTTCCTTCACCGTAAAGCTCGTGGTGTGACTAATCACTGTACTTAAGTTCAGAAAAACTCATTGGTACAGTTGGGATTCGAACTTGCGACCTTTGCGTCGCAGGCAACTGCTCGAACCACTCGGCCACCACGGCTGTATAATTATTATTATTATTACAAAGATTCTATCAATTGGTCATTAACACTTCTTTACAAACCAAAAATAATAATTTAATAGCTTGACGCTACAATTGACAAGTTAGTTTCCACTTCTAATGGCAGACCCCAAAGACTGCCGCGCAAAGACTGTATAAAAGCAATGTGATATGTGATAATCGTTCGTCCTTATAAAGGTTGTTTTAAGGATAATGCGCATGAAGTTTTAATAAGTGTCTGACTGAATAATTTGGAAACCAAAGTTCGTATTGTTCGTGAGTTACTTTGTATCGCATGCTACTATGATGGCATTATACGTGCATGTGGGACTGTGCATTGTCCTCGCATGACAAATGTAACCCAATAGGTACTCAATATTTTATTAGTTTATTAGATTTATATATCCTCACGCCTTCCGAAAAGGGTCCCCTAAGAAGTATGTAGATGTGAATAAATAGCTACTTACCCACTTTCCGTCAGGGATATATTTTAGGTGCTAACGTGACAAATGGCGAGCAAATCGCCGTTACTCAAGCACGACTATACATACCGTGAAGCTCGTGATAATATGACTAATCACTGTTCTTAAGTTCTGAAATAGGTACTATTTTTTACAGCCTGGATTCGAACTTGCAATCTTTGTGCTACAGTCAACTTAGTACTCGAACCACTCGGCCACCACGGCTTTATCGTTAACGCTTTAATCTTTTTACTTGTGAAATTAGATAAAAACAACCCTTCAACCGAATTGTATATGATGCTAAAATTTTAGCTCAATTCAAAATTTTTAAATAAAATTGAATATATCCTCACGCCTTCTCATAAGAGTCCCGAAGGGGTAGGCAGAGGTGTATAATTTGGTGTATTTTTTTTTATTCCACATGGGTGGCAAACAAGCATGCGGTCCGCCTGATGGTAAGCGGTTACCGCCGTCAACGTGATAGATGTCGAGTCGATAGTTATATACTCGTATAAAAAGACGTAGTGCAAGACACTTGGCTTACGGTGGTCCATTATCTGCAGGTCAATAATTAGGTCACTACAGGTTCAGGTATTGATTGGGGTCCGGTGCTGTTTAATTGACCTCATTGGTGAAGGTCACGGTATTCTGGGAAAATTAATTTTGTTACAAATCTTGCTAAAGGTGTAAAGTCTCAGCCGATTAAATGAGGTTCGATCGTGTAGAATTTTGTGTGAACAATTCTACATTTTTTTCTAGTGTCGTGTCTGTCTAGTTGCCGAGTGATTTGAAGGGTCACCTAATTGGTATAAGTTACAGGTCTCAATTAGAGTCTGCTTAAGAGATATTCTGGAAAGTTGAATTTTTAGTTTTCTTCGCTCCCTTTCTAGTTCTATTAAGGGTAATTTACATATCACTTTAGTTTAAATATAAACTATATATAATTAATGGTCTCGAAGGGGTATGCAGATGTGTGTAGGTATTATCCACACACCCACTTTCCAGTACATTTATATTTTAGGTGTCATCGAGACACATGACAAGTCCATTGACTGTACTTGCCTTTGAATTTCTTTTCAAAAGTATACACGTTTGTCTCACTCACACACTCAGGTGTTAATCAGTGTACTTAAGATCAAGAGAACTCATTGAAATAGTCGGGATTCGACTTTATACTCTTTGTATTGCAGGCGACTATTCGAACCACTCGGCCACCACGGCTCTTGTAATACTGATAACAGAACTATAAATAAAGTAATGTCCGAAATCCGTATCACGAAGAAGAGAGCCAAGAATGCTGGCACTTTGTCACCGTTTTATGCCAATGCTAATTCTCAGAGCAAAATACTCGCCAGCCCTCTTGCCACGGAAAGCCTTAACAAATTTGCTCGAGACTACCATAATGAACTGTGAAGTTCGTTAAAGTACTTTGTCTCTTTGTCCCACCGTGAGTTTTAAGACAAAGTAAGCACTGTAAGGCAACACGTCTGAGCAGTGGTATAAAAACGTGAATAGTGAATACCCATGCGTCCCCTTTCGCCCGTATGGAATATGTTACAGATATATAAATAAGCTCTGACTGTATGTATAATTGTTACGTTTTTACGCTTAAACCGCTCTACAAATGTTTTTTTTTTGCTGATGCTTTGTTCCTCGCGTAAAATTCCCCAAAAACAACCTGAGTATATACCATACACGTAGAACGCCATGGTAGCGCGATTCAAAAAGTATTACTAAAGGTACAGTGCCATCTACCGGCCACAATACAAATAAAGCTGCCATAGTACAGCCATTACATGAGTATGACATAAACGGATTGTACAGTATGGATGTCTTGTAAAAGCATACAAGGTACTTTTGTCATAAAAATGAATTGTACTGTTTTGAGGGGTTTATCACCTAATTTCTTATTATGATTATGTATTTCTGTGCCGAGTCTAGAGAGAACTAGCGCTCTACTCTTTCTTCATACTTTGTTAGGAACTCGGCTTGATGATTTGAATGTATGTGTATGTGTATACATAAATTACATCCGAGTCAGCCGTTATAGCGTGATTAAGTAACAAATATTCATACATCGAGGGGACAAAATCTCGAGTAAATAAATGTTTGTTTCGATAAAAATACAACTAATAACACTCTAATACTCTAATACTCGATAAAAATGGAAGTTCGTACAAGCAATCCGAGTACCAACCTAAAGTAAGAAATTAATTTGATGATTTTGAGAACGGTCAAATATTTTTTGCATCAACACAACGCTTCCAAGTTTAAGTTCAAAGGTACAACTTTGGTTGAATAAACTTAAATTATATAGCCCTACAAAAGTCAAACCGAGTTTTGAGGAATCGAGTTAAACTTACATTCCTTGGAACCATGCAAACCAGTTGCGCCAAAGGAAGTCTATAGGGGGCGGTGACCGCTTACCATCACCACAGTGGTATTAATTATACCGTCACACTTTCCAACAAGGGTTCCCGAAGAATTAGCAGACATATATTTTAGGTACGAACGAGATAGAAAAAAAATCGAGTCATGATGAATATTTTTTTTTCCATCACGAGATTGTGAACATGTGGGATGTGGACTCCGCAATCATTGTGTTGTTTGCCGCCAGGGGCATGGGCCCTGCCTTGCTCGCCCCTAGATCAGGGGCTGAGGGATCATGTGAGTGGTGGTATAATATACGGGAGTTAATACAAGACTTACAACCTTATTCTTCTTCTTACCCTATTTCCCTTTTTAACTCTGTATACCTAGCGATTACAGACTAAAGGAAATTGATACTTGCTTGATGTGTTGTCTGTAGAAATGTAATCTCTGGAAAAACTCATCACAAGGATTGTTCATACGGAACGGGATGGAAGCCTTACGTTAACCAATACGCAAACAAGCGACCGGCGTGATGATAAACCATCTATATAATTTATTTATTTAAATTACTACCTATGCCCGCGACTTCGTCCGCGTGGAATTAACAAACAAGTGATTAATTTATTGATCGTTTGTCTTTATTATTACTTTGTATTCGAAAAAGCTATTCTTTAATTTCTAAAATAATAGTAGCTTAGGCAACTAATTCTTAACATCAGCTATCTGCACGTGAAGCGAAATCAGTCCAGCCGTTTTAGAGATTAGCCGGACTGAACAGACAGACACACAGACAAAATTAAAAGAAAAGTATTTTCGTGTATGTACCGGGTATACATCCATAATGAATTTAGTTGAAAGCGGCTATTTTAATATTACAAACGTATACTCCTATTTAATTTATCTGTATAGATTTATTTAAATAAATAAAACGTATGGCTTACATCCTACAGCAGTACATCGATCGATAGTCGCTTACGATTCGTAAACGAGTGGACCGATTTTAATGAAATGTTCTGTGTTTATTCAGTTGGATGCTAGAATGGTTTAGATTCAGAATTGGACACAATAGGTGGCACAAAATTTTACTTCACTATTTTTCAAATAATAAGAATTATTTATCCGATTGTACTTGACGACAATACGATACCTCTTTCAAACGTCAAAACTTCCTACAATCTGAGTACACTCTATCTCTATCTGATCAATATAACCGTTTGCCACGGCCACGTAGCCAGAGATAAATCCTTTTGTTTTCAATGCACACAAATAGCGCGTAACTGCAAATATACCTAGGGTTGTCACCGTGTCTATGGAATGCAAAATCAATAAAAAGACATATTATATACATGGTGTATAAGAAAATGGGGCAGCTATTTATATGTGTAATAGAGAACAGTAAGAGGAAATTAAAATATATACATTCTAAGTTGTCAATTCTTATACCTTATTATCGCTCCTAAAAATATGGACTACATAATCTGCTTATATATGAGATCTATATATGTATATATATACATGTATATTGATGAGAGAGTATATATATATATATATATATATATATATATATATATATATATATATATATATATGTGTATATATATTATTTATATATATATATATATATATATATATATATATATATATATAAATAGCCGTGGTGGCCGAGTGGTTCGAGCAGTTGCCTGCGACGCAAAGGTCGCAAGTTCGAATCCCGACTGTACCAATGAGTTTTTCTGAACTTAAGTACAGTGATTAGTCACACCACGAGCTTTACGGTGAAGGAAAACATCGAGAGAAACCTGCATACGTCTGAGAAGAAATTCAAAGGCGTATGTATAGTCGTGCTTGAGTAACGGCGATGGACTCGCCATCTGTCACGTTGGCACCCAATATACCTCTGGCGGAAAGTGGGTGTGTGGGTATTACCTATACACCTCTGCCTACCCCTTCGGGGACCCTTGTTGGAAGGCGTGAGGATATATTATTATTATTATTATATATATATATATATATATATCTCATATATATATATATATATATATATATATATCTCTATCATATATAATATATGTTTAGGAATTGAAAAAGGTCCGCAAATCTAGAGAGAGCATTGAGTATAAAGAGAACTAGCGCTCTACTCTCTATGCCAGAGTTAAGCAGAAAGATTATAGAGTAAGGGCTTGTATCATCGAGTATTCGATTGAATTGGTGTAAGTTATTGGAATGTCTTCCTCTACCTGTTTACTTTCGCTACGTATACCTTTATCATTAATGTTTCAACCATGCTATTTATTAATCCGTAACGTAACAGAAAAATCACAAGTAAATTAATATAAATTTATGTTTTTTTAGTGTTTGGCAGCCCTATCGTGGGGCGAGCTGCAGATACCTTTGTTTGAGCTCACACAAATAGTTACATCCAGCACCGAGAGCCGATAACCACGTGATTTCGTAATTACCAAGCCGACATGTATGCAGGGCAAACATTGTGTTTATTTGAACTTTAGATAGTTTAAAATTAAACTAATGTAAATAGTTGAAAGAGACAAGATTGTCTATAGTTAAAAATACTAGGAGATATGAGCTTAAGAAATCAAAACGCTACGTGTGTCAATACACTAGCTCCTTCCCATCTTCCTAACACATCGGTGGCGGCCGGCGCCGCTGCTGCTCAGCAGGAGTGCCTCAAGCGCCGCAAGTATGCCTGTCTCGGGTCAGGTTACATATTTGTATTGCCACGCTGGATAGCAATGCTGATTCTCTGAGCGATATATGTTCCAGCTGCTTGTCACGAGAGGTCTCGACTAGACGGCGCGAGACCTCCTTAAAAAGATGGTGAGCATTGTACTTAAGTCCAGTCGGTATTCGAACTTATAATCTGTGTATGTATGGTAGGTGACGACTCCAACTATTCGGCCACAACGGCTCTTATCTGTTGTTGCTTAAGTTTCAAAATCCAGACTAGAAAGCTTGGCTCGGTCAAGTCGACCTGAAGCTTTTAAAATATTCTAATCTAGCTTTTTAGTCTAAGAGGCGTAATAAATTTCAATTTTCATTTCATTCTTTGAAAACAAAGGTTTTCTCTTTATCTGTCCGTGCAAATAAAAAAACTCTTGATCAAAGAGGGTGCGCGCCAATCAGCTTTAAACGAAATCCATTACTCGTTCATTCGTTCTCATTCAATTTCATTCATTCACTGTACTTTATCTGGCTGGAGTGATTGTTAACTTTTATTATTACTCACTCCCCCACTGCGCCCGGGAAATGGTTGAGGTGAAATTTAAAAGATAGGCTTTCTCATTCTCACTTACACAGAGCTTGTTAAAACCTAAAAAGTTACTTAAATTGATATCTTCACACATTCCATACAAGTTTCCTCGAAGGGGTAGGCAGAGATGTGTAGGTAGTACCCACGCGCTCACTGTATATCTGTTTCGTCATTATTACTTCACTCATGCTTTCCGATTGCGATGCGTATGCGTGGCTCAAAATAATGTTGGAGTGCAAGAAGTTTTGCGAGCGGGATTCGTGACAGTGGCATGTAATTTTGTATATTTCTTTATTTTTGTAGTATAATAAGATTTAATGATGAATTATTTTTGTCGTAATTAATGCAACGGGTATGTTTATGCCGTTTTAATTATGTAAAATAGTCGTAATGTAATGTAGTAATGTAAATAGTTAATTATGTAATAGCCGTGGTGGCCGAGTGGTTCGAGCAGTTGCCTGCGACGCAAAGGTCGCAAGTTCGAATCCCGACTTTACCAATGAGTTTTTCTAAACTTAAGTACAGTGATTAGTCACACCACGAGCTTTACGGTGAAGGAAAACATCGAGAGGAAACCTGCATACGTCTGAGAAGAAATCCAAAAGGCGTATGTATAGTCGTGCTTGAGTAACGGCGATGGACTCGCCATCTGTCACGTTGGCACCTAATATACCTCTGGCGGAAAGTGGGTGTGTGGGTATTACCTATACACCTCTGCCTACCCCTTCGGGAACCCTTGTGGGAAGGCGTGAGGATATATTATATAAAAATAAAAATACGTCAAAACCAACCCAAAATCTGTAGCATTTAAACCAAAAAAAAATGTCGCAGCTTCTTCGTTTATAAACGTGTGATCTTGTCAATCACAGAAGGAAATTTATACCGCGTATAAAATAACCAGGATATTTCTTTTTATAAATAAGAAACAGAATATTAGATTACACCTTGGGAGTGGTGTCGAAAGAGAAAATACAATACATCCCCAGAGCACGTCAGTAATCTTACAGTGCCGTAAATAGGCCGGGAGCTACGTCCGTGTATATTGCTTCATCTGTCTTCTTTATTTTATTCGTAATAAAATTCTCAATTATGTTGTACTGCTGACGATTAGCATACGCTACGGTTTTATACGTTATACTGTCTCGTTGTAATATCGCAAAGAAACTGGCAGCGGTAATGAGTTCAAGCATTGTAATGAGTTCTCTATTGATGTTTGCATTAGAGAGTACAGCATGGATTACTTCAAAGTATATTTGAAAAGATCTGTGCAGGTCATAGGCATAAGCTTTTTTTCCTAAGTTGTACATAGAAAAAGAAAAAAGTTGTATCCGTTATGCAGTCTCCTTGACGATGTTTTCCTCTTCGACAAAGCTTAAAATAGGATAATTCACTGCATTAAAGTTCTCATTAGTAGGTATATAGACCATCGGACTATATCTACATCTATATCCACAAAGGTCTCTGAAGTGGTAGGCAGAGGTAGGTAGAACCCACATTCCGCTGAAGATATATCTTCGGTGCCAACGTAATGGATAGCGAGTCCATCGTCGTTACTCAAGCATGACTATGTATACGTCATACGTAATTCTCAGACGTATGCACGTCTGAGAATTCAAAGACAGGTTTCCTTTCGATGTTTTCCTTCACCGTAAAGCTCTTGGTGTGGCTAATCACTGTACTTAAGTTCAGAAAAACTTACCAGTCGGGAGTCAAACTTGCGATCTTTGTGTTCAGGAAACACTCGGCAGAAGTAATTTACAAGCTTTATTAATACTAAGTATTTCTGCATTGAATGGCTGTTATCGAGTTTACACCGAGTATAACCTCATGATGTTTTATTGCGATGGTAAAAGCAGGCTTCTTCACGAAACACTATGACATAAAATGCGTTTTACGACATTATCCTTTTGTATTGTTCGTCGTTGAAAGACTTCGCAGCAAACTGCCCAATTTTAGAAAGTAGATAGGATGCTGCTCTAAATGTGACATTATTATCACTGTTTTGGGATGATGGACATTTATGGCGAGTGAATTTGCTTTCCTTATGAGAATAATAATAATAATGTAAGTACAGTGAAAGCGTATACTAGGCTTCCTTAACTTTACTGTTATATTTTTGTCATGCGCAGTAAAGTTTGTTATACGCTTTCTCACGAGGATCGGAGGGGTATGCAGAGGTGTGACACGTATCTCTTTTCCCCATAGATTTACATTGGGTCCAATTGTGTATCTGAGAAACATAGAAAAGAAGACACAGAAAATTTCATTACAAATCGGTCCAGCCGTTTACGATTCTATAAAGGACACAGATAAACATTAATTTTTATTTAAATACAGATAAGGTTACAAAAATCGACTTAAAACGATCAGTTTTTTGCCAATATTGATTCCGGAATACGTATATTCAAATCGGTTTAGCCTACAGGAAGCAAGAATGCAGTAACTCACTTACATAGAGAAAGTCGCTTCAATACTCGGGCATATAGGTTAAACGGATCAAAAGCTTACCCAGCTCTCGGTTTGAGAAGCATTTCTAATACGTCTTGAAAAAGGAAGGTTTTCTCAGCGAGTTGGTTTGAATTAACACACGAACGCCTGCGGCCTGCGTTGTATTGTGTCTCACTTCAGTACGAAAGTATTGTATTGCGTTCCCTTCGAAAAGTGCGCGGTATAACGATATTAGATCAAATCCGCAAGGAAGAGATTCGAGAAAACAACTGGCGTGAACGGGGTTGTGTGATTGTAAAGGTGAAGAAAAGCATGTTACGTTGGCCTGGACATATAAAGGGGTTGAGTGAAGAAAGATTGACGAAACAGATTTACAAAGCGAACGAGCAAGACCACGTTCTAACTACCTAGATTATATACCTTAGATCTAACGCTGAAGGATGTAAACGTTAAAAGTACTTCAAAACGGCAAGCACATCATGAGGAAACTCATAAATACCTTTAATAAATAAATAAATACATTGGGACAATTCCACACAAATTGACCTAGTCCCAAATAAGCAAAGCTTGCGTTATGGTAACTAGACAACGGTATATTTAATTATACACATAGATATATACATAAATACATAGGACATCAAAGACTAAGGTACAAATCATATGGTGTTCATCACACAAAATATCTGCCCTCAGCGGGATTCGAACCCGCCACCTCAAGTTTCGCAGTCAGGAGCTCTAACCACTAGACCAGATGGCCGCCTAACTCATGAATGTGGATTTTCGAAAAAAGTCTGGAAGTTTCTCTAAACTTCGCCAGTTCCCTCTGGAACTGGTGCTCTTATCTCTCTTTCTACCCCGTGAGGCACTTGGGGTGATTGACGTACAATGTATGTAATTATTATTTTATATACTTTAGGATTGGGTAGGGATTTAGGGATGGCTACTACCTATACACCTCTGCCAACCTTTTTGGTCACCTTTGTGGGAAGGCGTGACGATTTGTATGAGTTTTTCGTAAATTAACAAATATCCTTACCAATTCTATTATTATTTAATTTTTAAATTTAATATCTGTATATTGGAAGGATGGTAGCTACCGTTAGGTATTGATAATTGCGATTGTAGATAAAACTGGTCCATACTGGTTCATCGCAGTTTCATCAATGAATATACAAAGCAAGCCGGCCTCGTGCCGGAAATGAGCTCGAAGCTGCCGGAATCCTGGCAGCCGGATAACGCTTCATATTTCATCATCTAAATCGATGGAGAAACTTGTTTTATAGATCTTATCTTCTGCTAATAAGAAACAATTTTCTTTGTGTATTTTCTTATATGATTAGTCACACCACGTGCTTTACGTTGAAGGAAAACATCAAGAGGAAACCTGCATACGTCTGAGAAGAAATTCAAAGGCGAATGTATAGTCGTGCTTGAGTAACGGCGATGGACTCGCCATCTGTCACGTTGGCACCTAATATACCTCTGGCGGAAAGTGGGTGTGTGGGTATTACCTATACACCTCTGCCTACCCCTTCGGGGACCCTTGTGGGAAGGCGTGAGGATATATTATTATTATTTTCTTATATCACCATGCCTAATTAAGGGTCCATAAACCTCTTTGGGGATCTTAATGTCAGATATTCTGGAGAAATTCTTGGGTGCTAACTTAACAAATGGCGAGTTATTCGCGTACTCTCAAACACGTCGTAGCAATCATATTTGAAGTACTACTGAAACTTTCTCAGGTTTCCACAAGATATTATCAATAACAATAAACAACATAATATAAATAAGATACGTGAGCTGTGATCGTGATTGAGCCGT
>JACCPG010002812.1:0-12273 GCA_016069955.1 Drepana arcuata | reverse complement strand
TGACATTTGGTCACAGTTCCTTCTCACCTCTAAGGAGTTATACCCTAAGCAGCCCTGGAGATACTTCGTAGGATACAAGTATGGATAGTACCCATACACACGCTTGTATAGAAAATATTCATTCATATTCATTGGCAATACATATGAATACATACAAATCATGTATTGGCCCATGCCTATATGCCTATATGCAGCTCGCTCGATGGCCAACGACCATCCCAGTTACACAATGGGTGCGACCTTCTGGGAGGAGGGTACGGCCCCTGACCACCGATTCGAATTATCCAGGGGAGATTCCGTTCTGCTCCCACTTTCTACAGGAATAATTATTTACAACTGCAAACTTCAAATCTGACATACAAAAACAAATGAATACAAAATAATATAAATTCACTCATTATATTTTTTACAAAATAGTATGCTTTATGCGTACTCACGTAAGGGAGATTTTGGCATAGCGAAGAGCTCATCATAATGTAAATCGAAGCACTTTGAAGGTGGATTTTTCCAAGTATTACGTGGGAAAGTCATTTAGCTTATTTACATGACGTTGCGGGTTTAGATCTTACATATTATTATACAGGGTGGAGCGCGACTGCGATTTAATATATACAGGGCGCGGTCGTTAAATTCATTCATATATTTTATTTTAAATATTGTAATTTCATTTGTTGAATGAGGGATTGTGTGATTGAGTACCCCACGGATTTAGATTTTTGGATTTTACCACAGACATTGGAGTATGCGTAATAGACGTGTCAAATAGGTAATATGTCACACAATCAAATAACTCTTCAGATTTTTTTTTTGCCGTACAAGATACCTATATAGATAAAGCATGATATTCTCCAACGCAAATGTGCCAAAACATTATCTGCTGAATTCTAAATGCAGTCTCGCGCGTCGGTAACAAAATAAAACTATTGAATCCATTACAATGGATCCCACAGTATGACAATAAATCCCAGTTAATATTGGATTTAAACATTCACAGCCAGTGATATCTGCTGACGCAACCGACGGCACGTGACGTAATTCCAAATTCGTTCCACAAAATGCATGTTCAATTTCACAATTGAAAGCCTCTCGTGGCTTGATAGTAGACATTTGACACTTATTCACAGAAAGATAGCCCAGTTCATGCTGCACCCAAGAAGGACATTTGGTCGTTGGACTAGTAGTAACTATTCATTGAGACGATATGCCGTTTTATTTCCTTAAAAACCTCTAATATCATATCAGTCTCTAATGATGATAATTGTCTGCTTTTCTAAGGTACAGTCGGCATAGTATACGTATAATTTCGGACTCGATTCGTCTGTTACATGAATCGGAAAAGAGCTCGCACCGGTAAAGTACACTATATAAGGTTCGGTAACAACTATGAAGTTTTTAGCAGTGTTTGCGCCGGTACAACTTGCCATCCCCGCAATTGTTTCAACTTCGAAACATTCAAACAGAGCCTTGCTCTCAAGGTGCTTTCTTCAAAGATCCGACTGATGCATTTCTTTTTATACTCATGAATAAGTAAAACTCTTTTATATCGATAATTTATCAAATGTTGCAATAGGATAAAAATATAATATTTCAATCATCACATCCTCACGCCTTCTCACTCCAGAAGGGGTAAGCAGAGCTGTATATGGTAGTACCCACACACTCACTTTCCGCCGGACATATATTTTTAGATGCCAACGTGACAGATAGCCTTTGCTCAAGCACGACTAAACATACGCCTTTGAATTGCTTCTCAGACTTATGCAGGTTTCCTCTCGATGTTTTACCTCACCTTAAAGCTCGTGGTGTGACTAAAAGCTGTATTAAATTTCAGAAAATCTCGTTCGTACATCAGAACAGTCGGTATTCGAACTTGCAATCTTGTTGCAGGCAACTACTCGAACCAATCGGCCACTACGGCTCTTAAATATTGTCAATCAACATGAAGCAGTATAACTAGCGGCTCAGACGCTCTAAATTATAATACGAGTTTTAAAGGCTCATATCCCGGCGTATGTATGTATTCTAATTCTATTTGAATACCCGTATGAAATCATGACACCATGTACGGTATCAAATAAAAGTTGTAACGGAGGTAGAATACTTTCCTACCGAAAAAGATCAGTCCCCGAGGGATCACTGCCTCCACCGTGTAACTGCGGGCTGCTGCCAAATACTACTAACATAATAATGTATATGCGACGTAAGAGGGATGCACCTTAGTTAGCCTTACAAGCATTCACGTGTATAGTGGCGGGCCCGCGCCAACGGGAGGTCAACTATAATTGGGGTCACCGGCCGACCTCATCCGACGCCAGAATGGGTGCTTGTTCCTCAAGTGGCAACGATCTGCCGGCCGCAAATCATTTTACTGTCACACCAAATGTAATGGCTAGCATTTAAATTCCTGTCAGACTTATAACGGTTCGTCGACGAAGCATTGTGCCCTCTCTGTGGTATCGAGAGCTCTCGGTTTGCTTAACTTGAATGATCGAGTTATTTCCATTGTAAGACATCATGTTCTTAAACAATATTTGACGTAATATTAATTCTCTTACGTAACGGTACTTAATGTAGGTATAGCCTAATCGTATTCCAAAAGATTTCCAACTCATTTTACCAAACGGAAGTAATTCGCTCGAGTTGTTTGTAACTTTCTCTTCGCCGCAACGAAAATTGTTCTCAATTAAAACAACGTATACCTATCTATATCCGGGTAATGCGGGGCGTATTGTTGCCAGAACATCCACGACACACGTAATAATTACCTATAAACCAACTTGCCTCGCACCTGACACTCACACACACGAGCTCACCGCATTCCACTAAACAATGTCAGATGGTTGACTGAGTTCCCAAATGAGTTTAACAACGTGGAAACTGTTTTATACGGAATAAAAATGTGGTTCTAAAACGTACGTTTTCTGAATAATCTAGAATTTGAACGAAACGAAAACACAGCAACTTAACTTGTACGGTTCACGGAAAGAAAAACCAATCGGCTAAGGTTCCCCACCGTGCGAGCCTTCGCCGTCTCTTCTAGACACATACGTGGAATAGATCACTTTACCTTTTCACAAAACTTATGATTACTTTTAAAGTACTCGCGAGGAATGTTTATTGTGGGACATTTTGTACCGCGCCTTGTGTTTTTATTCTTTTATACATACACAGTTATACAGGGTTACAGAGTTAAGTCAAACATATAATTATTGAACCTGAGAAAGAATTTATAGGAATGGGGAGACGAACGTATGAACATTCCACAAGGCGTTAACAGCTTACTGCCTACGGCGTTTATATAACACGATACAACGTGTGTGTACATTGGCTGTAGGATGTGCCAGTCGGTGGTGGTTCGATGCCAGCTAATAGTTGCACAACGGTCTCTTATAAATACTTTGAATAACGCTGACTGTGTTCATCTTATTCGTAGCGGCGCTGCTTGTGTGGGTTGATAATCCAATCTATAATTTTTTTCAATTGAATCATTAATTTAAATTTTTCCTCATATTTTTATTCATTGCTAATCATAGTTTAAGCAAAAGAAAAATAAAATAATGTATTTAGTAATTTTAGTGTTAATCCTACATTAGATCGTATACGTTGTTTCACAACTTCCATGGCAATGACTTAGATGATTGGCTAGATTTTTATAAAACCTGTATTCGAATAATGAATACATACTATATTATCTCTGCCTACTCCGTTAGGGACTCGGCGTTATGATATATAACGTATAAATACTTTAACTAGTTAAAATATACCTCTGAATCACTCATAGCTAATGTGTGTTTCTTTTGTTTCAGGATTTGGTGTTTCGTGTTAGTGACTTGTGACATAATTATACATATTTGTGTTAGCTGAGTAGTGGTAGTGTAGTTAGCGTAGGTACACCCTGACTTCTTCCAAAGAAGACAATGTAAATATTTGTAAATATTAAGTGTAATATATCGTTAGCTTAAGATAGAACTGATCGGTGAGTAGGTGCGGGTCGCGATGCCCACGCGTTAGTCGCGCCCCATCTGCACGACAGTCGTGCGTTAGTTACCTCGCCGCGATGTCGCAGCCGATGAAGAGATCCTTCAGCTCGGAGGGAGGGGCCTCCAAGCGGGACTGGAAGATGCGGCTAAGCCTGCGCAGTCGCAGCGGACACAGCGTTGTGAGTACATAATACTTGCTTTCACACTCACATTATGACACTGTTGGCAGATTAGATATTACACCATGCCTCACTCAGCACTCATCCTCTAGGTTGTTCCCACTAACAACAGTCTTGGGTCGTCTGCAACAGTACCTGAAAGCACTCTGTTCATATTATATCTTGCTTAGGTAACGTTCACTCTCACTTTATTTCATTAGCTATCAAATGACGAGTCGGCCACTATTTGCTATAGGGGTTGTCAAAGGTGATCTAAAATTTTGACAGTTCGTACCTACACTTCCATTGAATATAGTAAGATAGCATTTTTATGAATCTTATGGCAATATAAAGATGATTTTTAATGTATTTTTTTGTTAGTTTCTTTACAACATCTATAAATATCCGCTCGGCGAAAGATACCTATCAGGATGTAGGTAGAAGGAATGTAGACGTGATAGGGATGATATCATAATCCCAATAGAGATGAAAAAGCTATAAGGTTACAATGCTTTGTGTCTTTGTTCCATGAACATTGGTCGGTAGCCAGCTAGGTAGAGTAAGCAAGGGCCATGGTATTTATGATATGATTTGTTCCAATAATTACTCATTACAACCAATTAGTGACGCAATCTTGCACTTCAAAGGCTAGTGTCTCAATAGCTTGGTTCTCGATGTATGTAAGCTAGTTGTAAGCGTCATAATTGCGGCTGGGGGCTTACACGTGTTCCCGTCGTAACATAAACGTGCGCCCGTGCTTTGTGAATCTTCGTAGGTGAATAGTTATGTATTATTTTACCGCTAAGTACAGTGCTCCTGGGACAGGGATCCACTTAAAGCTAAGCTACGAACGTTTGCATTACGTTTCACTCAAGAGGGTATCGACGTTGAATACTGGTCTAAAGAGGCTTGGTCTATTTCTTGGAATATTAAAACAAAGTAGCCGTTTGAGTCTGTCCATGTAAGTGACACTACAGTGCCCGCGTCCGGAAGCATGGCCTCGATAAGGTGGCCCTGAAGAGAGGTAGGGCACAACCGTATCTGCCCTTTAAAGTTGATTACCGTCTGGGGCAGTACCATTATCTAAGACCCCATAAGGTTTATTAACCGCTTATCATCCGACACATAAAAAATTAGTCTACAGAAGCCCACGAAGAGCAAAAATACAGATATTCGTAGCCCATGATATTTTTCTTAACCCTATAGTTTAAGTGCAGATGAAGCACAATTCGCAAACATTAAAGTTTTTTTTGCATTTAAAAAGTAGCAGCATATTTATTATAAGAGTACCAATGTCTGTACAGCGATGGATTACGTCCAATTTTCATTTGGCATAATGACATGAACCTCAGTCAATGTTCCTCCAGCTTAAGCCTGTCCAGCTCTCCTTGTCCGTCGTCTTAGATGCGAGTGGGACAGCGCACGAGTAGTTCAAGGTCTAAGGTGGGACAAAGGCGACACGGTCTAATTTTGTCCACGTAACTGTTGGGCCGCGTTTGTTGGGTCGCATCAAAGGAGAGAAAGGGCTGCGTACACTGAACTGTCAACATGTCACATCGACTTTTGACGTGGTTTTACACACCCACTTTCCGCCAGAAATATATTTTAGGTGCCAACGTGACAGATGGCGAGTCCATCGCCGTTAATCAAGCACGACACGTTAATCAGGCACGGCGAATGTATACATTCGCCCTTGAATTTATTTTCAAACGCATGCAAGTTCTTATGTTCAAAAAATTAATGGAGGTATAATTTCTGATATGAACACTCTCTGGATCATGCAATAGATTTCTATAATAACAACTTGTCCGACAATATATTATTAGATATGCTAAATCATAACTTATGAGGTTTGATTCTGCGATCTTATTCTTTGTCAAGTACTTAAATCCATTTGAATGATTTAAATTAATGAACAATTTGTCGGACGTGCTATAAGGAGTGAAGTGGAGGTGGGGAGGGAGAAAATGTTAATAAAATAATATATATTTTATAAAGAAACAACAGTTAGATTATCCGCTAAGGAAAGGATTAAGGAGCTAAACATCGCAGACAATAAGATTATGAAATTTAATATCGATACTGAAATTCAGACCGATTGGGAAAGTTATCGGATAAAATGGAATAATGATCAGTGAGTGAGCTGAATACGAAGTGGCCGCCGGAGCTGAGCGATGAATACAACAAAGTGTTACGCTTTGGGATGTTTTGAGCACAATGGGCGTTGGGGCGGAACGGAGCTAAGTGCCGCGAGGTTGTTGCGCACTAGCTGCGTGGCCAGCAATTCATAAATAATCACTATATTATATTATATACGCCGTAGTGGCCGTGTGCAACAATCCTTGCAATTGCAAGGTCAAATCCCGACTGTACCAATGAGTTTTTCTGAACTTAAGTACGATGATTAGTCACACCACGAGCATTACGGTGAAGGAATATAACGAAAGTAAACCTGTATACGTCTTAGAAGAAATTGAAAGGCGTATGTATTATATAGTCGTGCTTGAGTAACGACGATGGACTTGCCATCTATCACGTTGGCACCTAAAATATGTGCCTGGCGGAGATTCTCAGGTTCCAGGTCGCGTATCCAGGTTTCTTCTCGATGTTTTCCTTCACCAGTCATATTTAGTAGTACGAATTGACAGCAACTACTATAAAAAATCCATTTAAGCTACGGGGCTGCGTGGGGGGAGGGCGGGGATTTACCACCACATTGTAAGCATGTATATCAACGGAACAATCACTGTGAACCCAAGATGTTACAGCCAACGTACATCGCCTCAAGCTAGGTTACGTTAAATTAGCAACTTGTTCTCGGTCCTGTTATAAGCTAACTCCGAATATAGTTATGTATTATCATAATATTAGCTAGAACATACAAAAATCGTCTTTGCAACAACAGGCTTAGTAAATAGTGATCATACATGTATTCATGCCAATTTTCTATATTAATAGAAGCTTGTTGGCAAAGTGGTTAGAGTGGTTGCCTCCAGCAAAAAGATTGCGAGTTCGAAACCCGACTGTTCAAATTAGTTTTTTCTGGACTTACGTACGTAAGTCCGTAAGTACGTTACGTACTGATTAGTCACACCACGAGCTTTGCGGTGAAAGAAAACATCGAGAATGAAACTTGTATACGTCTGAGAAGAAATTGAAAGACGTAAGTATAGTCGGGCTAAGGTAACGGTGATGGACTCACCATCTGTCACGTTCGCATCCAAAATTTATCTCCGGCGAAAATTCGGTGTGTGGGTACTACCTACATACCTCTGCTTACCCTTTTGGGGACCTTTGAAGATCTCCCCCGAGTCCATCTCATGCAAAAGGCACGGTTAGGGCCCAGCACTACCTCTCAACCAAACCCGTATCCAAGCATCATCAGATATAAGCTTTCGTGTAAGCCAATTTTCTCAAGAGGCAAACTTAGTGCCCTATGCTGCCAAACAAAATATGTATAACAATACTTTTATGGTTGAGTAACCATAGCATTGCGCCCAGTGAATTGTAGGTATGAGGGAAGCAATACTCCGCGGGAACATATGAGTTAGTCGCAATAATTATAAATTTCCCAATGTTGACAAAGCGTCAAATTTGAACGCTACAAATAAGTTCTCCCTGTGTTATTTAGCCACGCCATGTTCTCTCATCGCTCGGGTCAGGTGCCGGTGCCGGTGCCGGTGCGAGTGGCTAATGTGTCTATTCAAAATGGCGCACAAGATGTTTCCATCATCGCCGCTGTCTGGGTAGCTGTCGTAGCAACTCAGTGAATAAACTCTAGCCTTACGTTGCCATTTATGCTACTTATACAAAATTGTTCTCTTGATAAATACAACACTAAACACAAGTTTTTTTTTGTTTGGTCGGGGCATCACGATGTCTTTGCTAAACTAGATAGACCGGGATACATGTACGTACTTTAAAAGAGGTAGGGCATAACGGGTTTCCCGTTCGAATTCGGAGCTGCCCGACTGGGACAGGACCTTATAGAAGTCCGTAGCCAAATAACACAATTATTTGTGTTGTATTCCTACGGCGTGAATAAGGTTTCCAAAGCTCCTTGGGGAGGGGGATGATTGTTATATTGTGTTGGCAGCAGAGGGATTAGTCCCATTACGATATCAACACAGTATAACTCTCCGAACATTGAGTGGCAACGTGCAGCTGATCGTGACTTTGGTAACCGTTTCAAATCAGGTTGCTTGTTTGCCACTCCATAGGCAAACACGCATTAACACAAAAGAAACACTCATAGACGCAACTCTCAATTCTATACCTGATTAACTATGCTAATTCAGTACCAATGAGCGGGGTCTCTATGAATGAAATGGTATTTGGTTGCACAATACAACTGTTGTTTGTTTGGTTTCATGTATGAAAAATGCTTACAGTCGATTTTCAGTATTTCTTTGAAAAAACTAAACATTGTTGTCTGTGCAAAATTATACACATGTAAGTAATATGTATTATGATAAAAAAAGTTTTAAAATAATATGAATGCAAGAAAATATATGAAATATCATTTTTAGATAGAAATAAGATAACATATGATATTGCATTATAAAAAATAAACCCGGAGCTATGTAACATACAGCATGTAACACAATTTACGGCCTTATAGCCAAGCGGTCAGCGGTTGGCCAAAAGTTGTAGGACGCGAGTTCGCCTTCGATGAACATATTTGTATATTGAGCACATTTTGCGGCATAGCCTAGGATGTCTATGTACTTGTGTAAAACTGGATTGAAGAAATTCAAAGGCGTATGTATAGTCGTGCTTAAGTAACGGCGATGGACTCGCCATCTGTCACGTTGGCACCTAATATACCTCTGGTGGAAAGTGGGTGTGTGGGTATTACCTATACACCTCTGCCTACCCCTTCTATTATTATAAACTTTAAACGAAAAAAGTGAACCTAAAAGTGCAATTTTTTGAGTTATATCATTTTGACTTTCAGCTTCCACTGTACCTTCCGGGAGTTGATTAACAACCAATAGACGTTTACTATGCCATTGTTATTGCACCGTTTGCACTCAATTATATCATTTACTGCCAGCGAAGCAAGGTCCACATTGATTGTTTAGTAAACTCCCGGCAAACGGCGGTGTGATAAAATTGACTTGCTATTTCGAGACGCGGTTTGTGTTAGAGTAGGTTGTGGAGCAGATTCCTGTTACTAATGCAAATACAAATATTCCCTATTCACCGCGTTTACATCACGCCCGACGTAGTGCGAACATCAAAGGCGGTCATATCGCAATATCTATCTCCTGCCTTAGTTAATCTAAACCCTAGGATGCGGCAGACGTAACGTCAAAGGCAAAGGACAATAGTTAGATGTGAAGGCGTATTACTGCTTCGTATTTTTCAACCCAACAAAGGTATGGCCCGCCTGGTGGCAACCAGCAAGGAGAATAAGGGTTATCTTGAAGGCACATCCTATCTCCGGTTTATAATTAAATTGACTGACTAGGCCAGTGCCTCCACTATACAGAATATCGCAGCCAAATTTCAGTGATTTCGGAAAGAATGGTTGTATTTCTGCGGCGAGTGGGCTTTCCAGAGCTCCTCAAAGAACTATAGAATAGTGGTGGGTGAATTAATTGTTAATTGCGTTACATTACGCTCTCACCGTATGATAAGACTAGCAACACCTAGTGATATCGAGTTGGGCCAAATTGTTCAGTTGTTGCGTTGGCTCAAATATGGGCCAAAGTGTTTGCATCTGGGACAAATGGGACCACTGCCACCACAGCTATTCAATACCTGTTCTGGAAAGCTAACACAACGCAGGAATACATCACTACCCGCTAGTCCCGCTACTACTTATGCTGCTTTTGTTGCCGTCAAGCAATGTAAACATGAATTTTTAAGGTGATCGCTTAGCACCACTAAGTATGAAGAATGAACCTGGGAACAACATCTACCACATCAGCCCTCCAGGATTGTTCAAAGCACCCCTATGGAAATGCGTCAAGATATACAATAGGTAAATTGTTGCTAGGGTTACATGAATGTCCAAACATTGTAACACCGGCGGCTGGCAGTGGTCAGTATTCCAATTTTACAATTCACCAGACACGTCCAACTTCCCTGCCGGAGCGGACCTGAGCTGCAAACTAAATTAAAACTTTCCAGGCGACCCACTACGTTATAAGTAAAATGGAGCCGTTGATCAAATGGAGGGACTTATGCAATCTGTGCTTGAATGGCGGGGAGCCTAGGGATCATCGCCCTAATCAATTGAAGCCTTTACGATTGCTGCATCGGACGTGAAGCTAAATTAAAATGAAGCTTGTATGCAGTCTAAGCAGCGTTTTCCTTTACTCTACTATGACTACGTTACGTAAAGTAGTTGGAGATTTTAGTTTATAAAAGTGGCTGAAAATTCTTCGATCTGGCTGGATCATAGCCGCTATCAGCGTACTGCAATTGCCTGAGCTCCACGGCTTAGCTATTGCGGTTAGGCTAAGAGGAGAAGCGACTTAAAGCTGCGGTTAGCTGACTCGCGGGCTGTGGACGCGAGATCCAGGTCAGGAAGATTTGGTCGGGCTGACGAATAAAAATGTTGTTAAAGATGAAATAAGAATATGTACATTAAACCTTTCATTAACGTCCACTTAGCGACCTCTAATTGTATTAAACTTGCATCAAATCAGTCACTAATGGCGATGTTAATGTATATGTAATGTGTACATTGTCCAATCAAAGCGAAGCTAGAGATATCATCTGCCTAGGACTATCGGCCTGGTGTCCGGGCAGTCGCGGTGGCTGTATGTTGGATCCCGTCTATTACCTAGCAAACACTATATTATATAGTTCGCCAATAGTACATACATTTTAAAATTTGCGTATTTTTATAGTGCTAAAACGATATATCCTCTGTGGAATAATTAACATCTCATCTCGGGACATGGCCAAGTGTAAACATTTTAAATTGTAATCCCTAACATTTTCATAGCTAAATGACTAAATTAGTTTTTTTCTGAACTTAAGTACAGTGATTAGTCACACCACGAGCTGAACATCGAGAGGAAACCTGTATACGTCTGAGAAGAAATTCAAAGGTGTATGTATAGTCGTGCTTGAGTAACGGCGATGGACTCGCCATCTGTCACGTTGGCACCGGGTATTACCTATACACCTCTGCCTACCCCTTCGGGGACCCTTGTGGGAAGGCGTGAGGATATATTTACTATAGAAATTACAGTAAAATGCTAAATAACGCAGCTTTGGGCCGGAGTAGAAAATTGATGGCCCCAGTGAGGTGACGGGCCTAATGAGCCCTCATTAAGTACTAATGCATCACATTTACTGCTACATCCGCGTACCAATGAACGCTCACTGATTATAAATTCATTCTAATTGCCACGCATTACTTACTGCATCTCACGAGAGTTTTATTACGGGAATGACTACATAATTACTAACGTATTTGTAACAGAAATATCTATGTTGATTGTTCAATACTTAGGCAGACGTGGGCCTCCCTTGTGAGTGTCATTGTGTTAAGATTCGGACTTGCAGCTTGCATGCTTTGTAGAAAGGTCGTGTTTGAGTATGCACTGGCATACGACACATTACTATTACACATTAGAGCCTGTGGCAAGATCACCGTGTCAATTAAAGGAGTATTAGTGTTAATCATTTTAGATGGCCTATTTATGGACTATTGTGTTGTTGATGCTCCGACGGGAGGAGGGATTTGTAGGATTGCACCCCCTTACACCAGACACATCGCCATTTCATTTTATATTGAAGAAGATCAAAGCCAATAGCACAGTTCTGTAATATTAGATACCTGCAATGATTAATGGATATTGATCACCCATCACACAGTTTCTAGTTCTTTTTTGCTGCTAGAACTGCAACACCTCTCAAAATAAAGCCAGCAACGCGCGACCTCGATCCCTACTCCGAGAATTGCAGGCGCCTATCGCGTACATCCACCCGTATATTTGAGAGCAAGTACTTTTTTTGTACACAAGTAAAAGAGCCGTGGTGGCCGAGTGGTTCGAGCAGTTGCCTGCGACACAAAGATCGCAAGTTCGAATCCCGACTGTACCAATGAGTTTTTCTGAACTTAAGTACAGTGATTAGTCACACCACGAGCTTTACGGTGAAGGAAAACATCG
>JACCPG010002811.1:0-16901 GCA_016069955.1 Drepana arcuata | reverse complement strand
GGCTTTCACGACTAACGGTTCAATTGTTACAGACATTGGAAAAAGTCACTGCACTTTTTAGTCACAAACTCTTCACGATGACTAATACAGTGTGATTAGTACCTACATCATAACCGTATATAATAATACAATATCAGGTTGCTTAAACTAAGGTCCTCGATGCACCAAAATATCAGCCATGATAATAAAATACAAACACAATACGTATAAATTGTGTTAGTGTTTTAGATTCTGTAGAGCCGGAGATTTTGTAGAGTGGTGGCCGAGTGATCCGAGTGTTCCCTGCAACACGAAAATTGCAAGTTCGCAACTTGACTACCCATATTTAAGTATCAACGTGACAGATGGATTCTCCATTTGTCACGATCCCTCAGAAACGACAAGACTGCGATCTGCCAAACGGATGAAATGTTTCCTAATTCAACATATACATCTATATTTTGACCTTGTAGAACTTATAATAAGGATGAACGCCAAGAGTACTCGAAACGGGCTAGCATGTATGAAGAGACTGATGAATATGGATGAAGCGAAAGAGGTATGTAAGTCTAGCGAGATCTGACGCTCCGCTCTCTGTGTCTACCTTGTGAGAGTATCTGAAAACTTAAACGTATTGGATTGGACGTTTTTATAATGAACCTGATATAAATATGTCAGGAGAGTCATAAAGACTACTTGACACACGTCTACTTTCCATCATAGCATAATTTTAATTACTCATTACATCGCATTGCTTTAATCGAAAGTCAAATGTTGATTCTGCGAGAATGCAGATCAATCTGCAGATAGAAAGAAAGTGCACTTGACGCATAAGACTCTATTTAGCGGATCTGCTAATTATGGCGTGTGCACACTGACAGCTTTCCCGAGAGTTTCCACGTGTGACAAAGTAGGCAACCTAAGGAGTTTTCTAAAAACGGTTTTATTCATATTTCAGGATTAAAGTAAACATTTTTATTTACCTGTAGGTATTGAATAACTACAAAGGACTCTAAATGGAGTAAATAAACTCTCTATCACACAGACATGATAGACGATAGGGTCTATGCCGCCTTAAATATAATTTACTTCACTCCGATTTATATTTATCTTCTCTTATTATTTATTAAATTCTTCTTCATAAGGAACAACAAAAAAGGGGGCCGGAAAATAATAATAAAAATAAAAAAATATTTAGTGTATGTTTATGTTGCATGTTGTAGAGCGCCAGTTCTCTCTAGACTTACCTCTTTCGCTTCGTCCACATTCATCCGTTTCTTCATACATGCTCGTCAGTTTCGAGTACTCTTGACGTTCCCGTCCTTGAGCGTCCGATCGATTTGATCTATGTTATAAAATACATATAACATATACTGTATACGGAATATACAGGCCTATATATATCACATTACGATTTTTCACGTAAAAAAGGCAAGTAATTACTATTATTATTATCACGTCAAGTCACGTAGGTACTCACGGGTTACACAGATTGAGGACAGTGTCAGTTCTCTCTACGATTTTTACCTTCTTTCGCTTTATTTATGTTACTCAATCACTTGTTCTTTTATTTAAATGATGCTATTGTTATTATTTTAAAACATTATTTTAAAAACATACTGATATTAACCTTTAACAAACAGCTAACGCCATCTTTTGTCAAGTAGTAATAGTTTAGCGTCATCTAGTGGTAAGTAGTAAAATTACGTTATATAAATTTAAAACGACTCGATTATCAATAGAATTTTATATTGCACGATAGATAGAGTGGTAAAAGCTAAAGCAAAAAACGTACCAATATTTAAATTGTAAAAAAATAAACAATCTGCTATGTAAGATAAATTAAACTGGAAACTTCTTATTGATTTATGAAAAGTGACAAAATTAACAATTAGTATTTTTTGGATTTTTGGAATTGAAACGTTCGGATTTTTGGAACGTTCTCGTAACGTATTAAATACCTACGAACTTAAACAATATTTGACAACGAAATGCAAACATAAATGTATCTCCTACGGAATAAAATTTTAGTTTAGATTTAATTTAGTTTTTCTAAATACGACATAAACCTGTACTAATGAGTTTTTCTGAACTTGAGTACAGTATCAGAAAAGAAAATGATCTCAATAAATATAACAAACACATCAAACAACTATTAATAAACAAAAGCTATTACACTATAAAAGAATTCCTAGAAGATAACTTAAAGTAAAATTATTATACATTATGTTTATAATAGTTAACAACTATAACTACTAAAGATAATATATACCAAATAAATAGAATAATTACATAAAATACAAGAAATATTGAAATATAGTATAATATAAGATTTATAGCTAAATAGATATATAGCATAATGTAAGTCACGAGGAGTAAACAAGTTTATAGCAATAGTAGATATAAGAATGATATAAAATAGTAAATATAAGTTATTATTGTGTTATACGTATAAGTTATATATATATTACATACAATAGTATTGTATTAAACTAAAACGTAGGGCACCATGTCATGTAGCCGCCATCACATTGCCGTGCCCTCAAACAGGGTGTAATTTTATCCTTAAGCATAGAATATTGTAATTTAAATGATCTCTGTGTTTTAGGTTATTTTTACATGCAATAAATATATTTGATTTGATTTGATTTGTGATTAGTCACACCACGAGCTTTACGGTGAAGGAAAACATCGAGAGGAAACCTGCATACGTCTGAGAAGAAATTCAAAGGCGTATGTATAGTCGTGCTTGAGTAACGGCGATGGACTCGCCATCTGTCACGTTGGCACCTAATATACCTCTGGCGGAAAGTGGGTGTTTGGGTATTATCTATACACTTCTGCCTACCCCTTCGGGGACCCTTGTGGGAAGGCGTGAGGATATATTGTATTTTGCACAAACGTATACAATTATAGAAAACGTTGCCCATTTATAAATGTAATTATTTGATTATTTCGTACATAAACTTGTTGGCTGCGGTGTCCGAGTGGTTAAGGAGATGGACTTGAAATCCATTGGGTTTTACCCGCACAGGTTCGAATCCTGTCCGCAGCGATATTTTTATTTAGCTTGTAATCGAATTAAATACTCATGTATGGTATCGTTGTAAATGAATACAGTTTATCACAAATCTACAGATCATAAACAATTTTTTTATGCCACGAGTCTGTTATAGGTGTATTTGAAAAAGCAAGCTTGTACTTAAAATATATTGTTAAATAACCGCGATTCTAAGATATGAAAACTTCTCACCAAATAAAATGTGAAATAATATAAATAAAAAAAAACACATCAATAGATTCCTAGTTACTAACTTATAGAATTAGAAAAAGAAATTATTTTGCTATAGGAACTATCTTTATAGGTACTAGATAAAAAACATGTAAAAAACAAACTCCTTCGAGCCGGATTTGAACCAGCGACCTATGGATTACTTTATTTATAATACTCTACAGTCCACCGCTCTACCAACTGAGCTATCGAAGGTTACTAGTGAACAATGAAATTTTCTAACAGTTTGTAGGAGATGACTATATTTTAAATATTTTTTTTTGCAATTCTGGTTTTTTATTAACCAGAATTATTAATTATTGTCTTTCAACCAGTTTATTCATATTTTTATGATGATGATATATCCTCATGCCTTCCCACAAGGGTCCCTGAAAGAGTACACGCCCACTTTCCGCCAGAGATACATTTTTGGTGCCAACGTGACAGATGGCGAGTCCATCGCCGTTACTCAAGCACGACTATACAAACGCCTTTGAATTTCTTCTCAGACGTATGCTGGTTTCCTCTCGATGTTTTCCTTCACCGTACAGCTCGTGGTGTGACTAATCACTGTACTTAAGTTCATAAGTAAAGTAAATAGGTATACAAAATAATTACGATAATGACGAAAGTTGTTTCAACTTTTATTAATTAAGTTAGATTGTGTTGTATAAAATGATGTATGTAGGTAGGTACTTACGTAATTTTACATGCAACAAATTTACTTGATTTGATCTGACCTTCATAATGCAACTCCTGGTTGTATTAAATCATTGAAATCCATTTATGCCACAAATTGCAGCCGGGAACCGCCAAGGCGTTTAGAATCACTCATGAATGCTGCCACATACTCATTGCGTAAGTTCGTTAGCATGTACTTACACTTAGTTATGTTACTCAATCACGTCAGTGTGGCTGTACGGAATCAGATAAAAATTTGCACAAAGATAGACTATTAGCTGAATTAATATACAGGAATTATATATAAGAGCCGTGGTGGCCGAGTGGTTCGAGCAGTTACCTGCGACGCAAAGGCCGCAATTTCGAATCCCGACTGTACCAATGAGTTTTTCTGAATTTAAGTACAGTGATTAGAAGTAGCAAAAGTTCCCGGAACTTACGCTACGAGAGACAAAACAAAAAAAAACACACCACGAGCTTAACGGTGAAGGAAAACATCTAGAGGAAACCTGCATACGTCTGAGATGAAATTCAAAGGCGTATGTATAGTCGTGCTGGAGTAACGGCAATGGACTCGCCATCTGTCACGTTGGCACCTAATATACCTCTGGCGGAAAGTGGTGTGTGGGTATTACCTATACACCTCTGCCTACCCCTTCGGGGACCCTTGTGGGAAGGCGTGAGGATATATAATATATAGGATAGATAATGCTTAAATTCCTTCGTGTTTGAAAGGCCGTCGAGCTATTTCAATGATATAAAATTGAAGCTCAGATATGATGGAGCAACCAGACAAACAAACTAAATACTTAAAAGGAATTGAATGTAACAGAGATAGGTATGCAATACATAATTATGTACATTCTACGCCAATCACCCATTTAACTCTCCGCCAGTACTTAAAACTTTATATTCATGCCTATATTTTATTTTATTTAATAAAAGCTGCCCCGGCGCACTTCGTACCACCTAAAAAGAAAATTGTTGTTTTTACTTATTTCCTCGTATTTTTTTTCTCTTCATAAGAACCTTCCTCAGACTTCACCAACACAACAAAAAAATAATCATCCAAATCAGTCCAGCCGTTTTAGTGTTTTGCGCTTAGCAACACGTTTAGTGATTCATTTCTATTTATATAGATAGCCGTGGTGACCGAGTGGTTGGAGTAGTCGCCTGCAACACAAATACCTATTGCAAGTTCGAAACCCAACTGTAGCAATGAGTTTCTCTGAACGTAAGTGATTAGGCACACCACGAGCTTTAAGTACTTAAGTTCAGAAAAGTTCAAGAGTACCTACCCTAAACCGAAGAGCATGTATGAAGAGAATAATGAAAGTGGACGAAGCGAAGGAAGTATGTAAGGATCGTAGCAAGTGGAAAGAAGTGGTCTTTGCCTACCCCTACGGGAAAGAGGCGTGATTATATGTATGTATGTAAGTTTAGAAAATTTCGTTTGTAAGTCGGGGTAAGTGTGTATATAATTATGTTTGATAGTCAGGCACTCAGGCACGGATAAGGTTGGGTGTAGACATCAACAATGTCTACCTATGACGTCACGCAAGTGTCGTAGGTATCTACCTGACGTAGGCACTTAGGTATCCTAGGTTAAGACTACAGACTGACGTCTCTGTCGGCAGATCGATCGAATGAAATTCGTAGCACAAGCTCGAATCCAAATGTTTACATCGCTCCGAGCTATTTTGATCGGATTCTGAATTGAGCAGATAGTTCAAGAGCATTGACCCCGTCGTATGCAAACAATGGCACGGAAATAGATTACCGAAATAGGTACCCTGCTTCTGTCGACATTAGGTATATATTCACTTTGCCATTGAGATTTTTGTACAGAAAGTCAATTTCAAATGACTTTAGATATACATTTTATGAAACATCGGATCTCTGTAAGCTTATAAAAACTTTTTCGTCCCCATCCTCGAATCGAGAAAGGGTAGGCAACCACCATTCTGTAAGAGGTATGTTCTGGGGCCAACGTGGCAGGTGTGGAGAGAGTCTGATAAATGTGGATGAAAAATAAGGAATAATAAAAGGTTCTTTATTTAAAATTGCCGAAAAAAAAAGCCGAATGAAAAGCAGATATTCAAATGAAAAGCTAACTAGAATTGGAATTTATGAATGCAAATCACAGGCTCTCTTAAAATCCACGCTTGCTCGCTTTAAAAGCACGATTTCAATTCGAACGGTTTCCAAATGAACGGGTTCATCTCACCGTTTGGCGCTTTGACGTCATCAGCGGTACACAGCCACCGGAGCTCCGGTACTATTGTCAAACACATATTTAATTACCATCGTGTGCAGTGCGGCACACGCAATTCCTTGCTAAGAACGACGCAATCACACAACTTTTTATACAGGATATTAGTCTTATATCGGCAGTAAATAAAGCATATATTGCTATGGATAAAAATGTACATTTCAGCTGTTTGAGGGGATGGAGCTAAGGGTGAATTTCGGCCGATCCTGCGTTGCTACACGCCTGCGCAAAAAATGTTCTCCAAGCGCGTTCAGTCAAAGTGTGGCGGCGCGCCGGCTCGCGCGCTCGCCTGCCGGTCGACTTCGAACCCCCAGCGAACATCGGACGACCTATGCATCAATAAAAATATCCCTAAACGTGTAAATAAAATGTATGTGCCCTAGTATCTTGTCAATTTAGTCGGCTTACCGTCGTGTGTCGAAACGTGTTACTGCAAGCCTCTGCTGTTGTCTTCCTGTAGTACTGGGTGATTGAAAGTTGTAATGCGAAGTTGTTTTGATGAGGTAAGTGTGAGAGTAGAGGTTGTACTTTGCCCTTGATAAGGTCGGCCCCACACGGTCATGTGTTCATGTCGCAAATTGTTTGCGTGCCGGCTTCGGAATCATTAAGCAAATTGCTGGCCGCTCACGTTTTTACTCATAATTTGTGCAGCGATTTACATACTAATCAAACTTACTTGCCTGCATAGTCCCAACATTGTTTATTTACTTACGTCCTTCTAACTACTTGAATGTATAGTATTACCTAATAGTACAAAGCAATAGAATCTATAAAATCAAGGCATCGGACGAATCATACCAAAACGCCAAGTATCTATACGTAAGTGAAGTACTTGTCCGGCGTAAATCAAATTTGAAATTATTGAATTAAAAAAGTGCTGATAATTATGATAATGATGATGATACATAAGAGCCAATCGGTGGTAATCTATTACATGATAAATGATCTATTACGTGACAATTAAGTTAGTGGATTTGTGGCGGACTTCTTTCAGCTCTCACAAAAAAGGGTTTCACTGGTCCAAAATTCAGTAGTATTTAGACGTAATTTTCAAATTACATGATAGCATGTTGACCTAAAGGTAGCACTCAATCAAATCTAGTTAATACAAATAAAGCGGACCAACGATTGGTCCAGTTACACAATGATAACCGTAATTCAACCTTCGTTATTGATTCCACGTGACGTCGGATTCGAAATGATGGGTCTTACTTAAACTATAACTAACTTTCATAAGTTACTAAAGTAAGTTACTTACTTACTAAAACTAAATTCAGGGCAGATTTTCTGTCAACGGAAGCATACCTACATACATACATACTACCATCATCACGCCGAGTAAGGGGCTCGGACTTCTGATGTCTATCTAGCATAGCTATCTAGGCTACATCTTTAGTCTTATTCACATTCATCAGTTTCTTCATATAAAGTCGTCAGTTTCGAGTACCTACTGTTGACTCAATCCTCAATGGATCGTTTCGATCGATTTGATCTAGGTAAGTAGGTCTTCCTGTGCCTCTTCTTCCACACACTTTCGCATTGTAGGTGTATGTCTTTCGTCAAAGTTTCTTAACTCATACTTTCTATATTTAACATTGTATTTTATTAATAATACCCGCTCACTCTTGTAACAATTTAGTATGATGATGACATGACACCTGGGCTACACGCCAAATGATTTCGACATTGACATATAATTAAATTATAGTGGCTGTTCAAAATTAGTTAACTTTCGACCCACACCTTGATAGCGAATGTGCGAATCAAATCCTTGCTACCATTGGACCATCAATTCAAGAATGTCTCGATAAATCTATCTCTTTCGCACTCTTGAATAATGTTGGCTATGACATCGTCTCTAATAGCAAACCAACAGTAATGCAGAGAAAGAATAAAACTGCCGATTTTATTTAAATGGAGGCATGTGCTACTCTACTACTACAGATTTAAAGAAATATACAGGTAGGCTTCGACATTTTATCATATCTTGATGCCCTACCCACAAGGATCCCTCGAAGGGGTACATATAATAATAATAACACCCTATTGTGGCAACGTGGCAAATCTTTTAACTTTCTTGAAGCACGACTCGAGGTTTCACAAGTTTTATATGAGGTGAAAACCTTTTAGATAAACTTATCGTAAATGATAAATTACTGATCTTAAGTTCACAAAAAATGTGTATATAGACAGCCAGGCTATACCGGCAGTCTTGGCATTGCAGGTGAAAATGTAAGCACCTCGGTCACCACGTCGTTTACTAAAATGAAAGAATTAATGATATTATAAATTAATATACTACTATTTCGTACCTTCGAAAATGAAGGTATTATCCCGTTCCAGCAACAATTACTCTCTGTTATACCAACAGTACAATTCCTGCAAGTTCTGTGACTGTATTGTGCTTGTAAGCCGCTTATACTGGCTCAGCCCAGTTATGAAAGGTCGTAGGGTTGAAGGGATTTGCGAAAAGGGCTTGATAAATGAAACCACTGACAGCAGAATTCGGTTGTCCCCATTCTCTTGACATTTTACAACGGTTTCAATTTTTTGATAAAGCCTTTCGCGTGCTCTCCTGTGGAACATAATTCCTAAACGCAGATATTTTATAAAGCTGTATTTTGTTTCGTGAAATTCATAAAATGTACAAAGGGTGACGTGACGTGTACGCAAATTGACAACCTTTGAATTATATTCGTGCTCTGTGTGTGCGGGAAAAGTTCGCAATACTTCATGGTCCAGCAAACCGGTACAAAAAAAGGGGTTCATTTGAATGTTACGGATGTATTTTTAGTAATACGAAAGGCATTTCTGTCGAAATGGGTACAATAATAAAATAAATATATCCTCGCGCCTTCCCATAATGGTCCTCGAAGGGGTAGGCAGAGGTGTATAGGTGCCAACGTGACAGACGGCGAGTCCATCGCCGTTGCTCAAGTACGACTATACATACGTCTTTGAATTTCTTCTCAGATGTATGCAGGTTTCCTCTCGAAGTTTTCCTTCACCGTAAAGCTCGTAGTGTGGCTAATCGCTAAACTTAACTCCAGAAAAACTCAATAGTGCATAACATTATAATAATACTTGTTCCCATAGTTAAATCAAGCAATCGGTTTAGTGGACATGGTTAGGGTTGAATTAAGTTCATACTTCAATTTAAAAAACCTTTTAATACCTTAAATTATTTAATTGGGACATTCAAGTTATGGTATAAATAAATATTTGTTTATCACAGGAATCAGAATCAAAAAGAACCGAATCCAACCTCTCGGAGTCAGTAACTTTAACCCCCAAGACCAGTGCGATGATATTATACCTTTAAGAGTAGTTGCACAAGTCAAGTATTTTCTGCTGCAATTTGCACCGCCTCTATCGATCTTGGCACCACTACGTGAATACTTGAGTGTTGACAATATTCTTTTGACAGATTAAGTTTTATGTTTTCCGTTCAAAATACTGCATTATATATACGAGAGCTTCATAAGCACGAATACTTTTCTTGTTATCTTTTAATACATTGAGCCGCGGTAGCAGTGTGGTTCTAGTAGTCCGCAACACAAACATTGAAAATGTCTATTACCGACTGTACCGGGTTAGTACTGAACTTTGTACATTGTACATTGATTAGTCACATGATGGTGAAGGAGTTATGGAAAGTATGTACCTGAATATGTTTGAGAAGAAATTCTAAGACATATATATAGTCGTGCTTGAGAAAGGCGATGGACTCGCCCTCTGTCCCGTTGGCACATAAAATATATCTCCGGTGACAAGCGGGTGTTTGGGAACGTTACACCTCTGCTCACCCCTGAGTACCTTAATATAATATTATTATGATAATAGTATCGATGTCATTGCAAAGGCTTTAATAATACATAGAACATTGGGACCGTGTGAAAAGTCGTTTCCGTCTGATGAAATATTCAGAAACTATCGAGCCATACCTACAGCATACTTGACCCACCTAACACTACACTCTGTGACGTAAATAAATGTTAAGTGCTAATAATTTACGCTTAATGCGTAATGAATTCGTCATGATGATACATCATGACGAATTCCTCACTGTCTTCTCTCAAGACTTACAAAAGACTTTCGTATTATTAAGATTTATTAATCTCTTCATACGTGCTCGCCAGTTTCGAGTTAGCTTGACGTTGTTATCCTTGAGTGTTTGCAGTTTTTTCTTCGTCCGGACACTGTCGCATTGAATATCTACTCATCGACCTTCTTTCACTCCTTTCTTTGTCCAAACCATAATGTTTACCTAATGCTTAAAATGGTTTTTTCCCAAAATAACTTCTAAGGCTTCTGAAACGAATGCAGGCTTACTCCTTTTATTATCCTTCACATTAAATATCGTCGGGTGTTTATTAAATTGTGATCAAGTTCAGATAGTCCATTGAAATGTTACAATTTAAGGACCGAATATTGCATTTTTTAGAGGACGCAATTTTATTTTTGGGACATGCGTTGGGGGTCAATAGAAGTTTAACCTCAAGTTTGTGGGGTCGCCACCCTTGTCCCCCGGTCGCCATCTTGGAAAAAGGGGTGAAAACACTTTTTCGCGATATCTCGGAAACTATGCGCCTTACAAAAAATGTGTTAAATCATAATTTGTAGCAAATTATTTTGCCTACAAATATAACTTTTTATATTATCTATATTAGTTTATATAACTTTTTGCCCTAAATAAAAAATTAAAGAAGTTGACCCACACATGTCACATTGATACAGACAGACCACTGAAATTTTACTCGTATCTCTTTTCTTCGTTATCTCCATCTAAATCACCGCAGCAAATATAAAAAAACACTTAAACAAAAATGTTGTCTATTGCGCCCTGTTGCGGTGGAATGTGTGTTTTGACAGTGATATAATTCGCGCTCGGATGGTCAGTTACGTTAGCCGCGCTGCGGCATGGCCGGCGGATGCGGACGTGACGTCATAGCACCCTCGGGAGGCATGATTTGCGAATCTGCACGTACAATAATAAGTAAAGATGAAAATCAGCAAGTTTGTAATCGTATTCACGCGCTTATTCGGTGCAAGAAATTGAGCGTCAGATGATAATCTGTAGCTAGACTTCGCTACACATGTATTACCTAACTTCATATAATTTATGACAAAGGATTTTTGAGTTGGCGCCGTGGTGGCCGAGTGATTCGTGTAGCTGCAACGCAAACCTTGCAAGTACGAATCCCGACTGTACCAATTAGTTTTCTCAACTTAAGTATAGTGATTAGTCACACCACGAGCTGCACGATAAAGGAAAACATAGTAAGGAAGCCTACATACGTTTGAAATAAAAACAAAGCCGTATGTATAGTCGTGCTTGAGTAACGTCGATGGACTCGCCATCTGTCACGATGACACCTTAAACATATCTCCGGCGGAAAGTGGGTGAGTGGTATTACTTACACACCTCTACCTACCTCTACGAGGACCCTTGTGGGAACGCATGAAGATAAATGTATATCACTTTTGAGTAGTACACGTAAGGTTCGATGTTCGATGTTCAATGTTCGTAATGTTCGATGAGTTTGAAATCTTACAACAGTTAAATAGATTAAACATGTGTTTAAATATATTCTGGCATATTAGTAACAAAATCGAACGAATAAATTTAATATTGACTTGAAGCCAACTGTCGTTTATTGTCAGCTGAATGAATGAATACCGATTTCCATTAACGTATTTGTACCAAGATATTCCGAATAATTTCCTCAAACCACTCACCGGAGCCAACAATATTTAGACAAGTGTGCCTCGGGGCGTAGTGACATTGATTTTTTTGCGAAACCCTCCTTCTGTTTTCGCTCGAAATAAAAAGGAGAAATGCTTTCGCCCGCGGCTCGAGGACACAAAAACAAAAGAACTCGTTATGTCGTTCACAAACGAAATGTCTTGTCTTTTATGATCGACTCAGCGTTGCGATGGGATAAACGGGAGATTAGAGCGCTAAGTGTTCTAGTATTACCTTTAAATTTTATTAAAATGAATGATGCCCTGGTGGCCAAGTAAGCCGTGGTGGCCGTGTGGTTCGAGTAGATGCCTGCGATACAAAGATCGCAAGTCCGAATCCCAAAAGTGAGTTGAAAGTTCTACCTATACACCTCTGGCTCCACCTTTGGGACCCTTGTGGGAAGGCTTGAGGATATATTGTATTATTTTATAATTGTAAAATAAATGAAATAGTATGTATCCATGACATATTAGCAAGCATTTAAAAAAGCCGTGGTAGCCGAATTGTTCGAGTAGTTGACTGCAACACAAGATTGCAAGTTCGAATCCCGACTCTACCAATAAATATTTTTGAACTTAAGTTATGCAGTGATTAGTCTCACCTCGAAGAGTTCTCTATTTACGCTCTGTTCTTACTCTTTCAGAGACTAGATGGGATTAAACATACCTCACATGCAATTATGATTCATTAAGGTTTCTTTTATAAGCCGTGGTGGCCGAGTGGTTCGAGCAGTTACCTGCGACGCAAAAGTCGCAAGTTCGAATCCCGACTGTACCAATGAGTTTTTCTGAACTTAAGTACAGTGATTAGTCACACCACGAACTTTACGGTGAAGGAAAACATCGAGAGGCAACCTGCATACGTCTGATAAGAAATTCAAAAGGCGTATGTATAGTCGTGCTTGAGTAACGGCGATGGACTCGCCATCTGTCACGTTGGCACCTAATATACCTCTGGCGGAAAGTGGGTGTGTGGGTATTACCTATACACCTCTGCCTACCCCTTCGGGGACCCTTGTGGGAAGGCGTGAGGATATTATTATATTATATTATTATATATATATAAGGTTTCTTAATGAATCATAATTGCATGTGATAAAAAAAATGAAAAAAATAGCTTACAAAAGTATGTTTTTTCTTATTAAACGTTCCGAGAGCTATGAAGTTGCAGCGGGGCCGTCATTTCTCGCACGGCGAACTCCAAGTTCTGTCTTATTCATGTTGCTTCCATTGTGAGATAAATATTAGAATTCCAGTCATCTATTTGTTTTTTTTTTTTTATACAACAAGAGTGGCAAACATCAAGCATACGGCCCATCTGATGGGAAACGGTTACCGCAGCCTATTTACGCTCTGTGCTTCTGCCACTCTGCCACTCTGTGTTCGGAGAGTTATAGTGTGTTGGCAGCATAATGGGTTTAATCCCTCTGCTTCCAACATAAAGTAACAATGCTCCCCCCTCCCCAAGGAGCTCATTACTGCAAACCTTATTCACCGCGTAGGAACACAACACAAAAAATTGTGTTATTTGGCTACGGACTTCTATAAGGTGGAGGTCCTGTCCCAGTCGGGCAGCTCCGAATTCGAACGGGAAACCCGTTATGCCCTACCTCTCTTAAACTTTATTATTTCTATATTTGAATACAGGTAATAAAATTGACACTGACAGTTAAAAGTGGGTGTATGGGTATCTACTACCCACTCTATATTTACTACCTTGGTGACCCTTACTGGAAGGCGCAAGGATATATTTATATTACAAAGCTATTTTAGTACATTTCATACTGGCTGATTATACATAAAAAAAAAACGGACCTCTTTTGAATTTGTCGTAGTATAACAAAACGTGGGAGGATATCATAGACAACGTTCATATGCAGCGTTTATCACATGGTTGTTCTATTTCCCACCCTAACCATCGTACTTTTTTGTGATTCAATAGTGCCTTATTTTTTTAAGCATTTGTCAACAACAACCTCATTATGTCACAAGGCTCACTTTAAACTGCTGTAACCACGTAATTGATTATTCCTTAGTTCTGTTCTCACTGTCTTTATAAGACTTTGTTCTTGAGTTCTCCTTCACTAGGACAATGGTTCCAGTCAGTCACAGACTGTCAAGACCAGTGTGAGTTACAATTTATCAAGAATAGCTGCTTGAAGTTCTCAGTAGTAATTAATCGTCCCGAGTCAAAGCCTTCTTACACTACCTAAGTTGAAATGAAGTACAGAGAGTAAAAGTGACCCGTGAAAAAGGTCTCCTATGTCTAGCGTGATGGTTTTATTTAGTCTTTCTTCATAAACGGATTATGTAACACAAAGAGAGTTTTTCAAATCGGAATAATGTTCCTGAGATTACAGCGTAGAACAAAGAAGTAGACAAACCTTACCTCTTTATAAGATACATACATTAAAATTGATGCCAAAACCACATATTTTTTTTCTTTTTCTATACGTAAAATTCGAAGCGTCCGATGAGTATCGCAACGTCGCAATCAACCAAGCGACGGATGTTGGCAAAAAACCTTTTTTAACATTATTGCCAGTTCACTTATCTCAGGAAATACAAAGTATCACGTATCCTATCTTGAATACTACGTCTTTGAAGTGAATACGAGTGATATCCCTTTGAAGCGCTCATCTAGTTAGTGTAATGTCATTTGGCATCTATTCAGATGCAGTGAACGCAGCGGCAAGCAGCTTTTAAGCTGATTAGCCTTTTGACTCGCACAAGACACGCTGCAGGGGTTGTTTACTCTCTTACCACAGTTGTTTACTTTCTTTCCTGTCACCTTCCCATAAGGGTCCCCGAAGAGGTAGGCAGAGGTTCTACCCACACACGCTCTTGCCACCAGAGATATGTTTTAGGTGCTTACGTGATAGATTTTGAGTCCGTGGCCGTTGCTCAAGCACGACTATACATACATACGCAGTGTTTGGCAAAATATGTTTGGTAAAATGTTGTCCTGTCAAAATAGGTCCAGCCGTTTCGGAGATTAGTCAAAAATCCAAATAAAAAAAAAAAAAAACAAAATGTTTATATATTACAGCAGAGTTATTTTTGGTTATCAGTATACTGTATATTATTTCATATGTATTCATATATGTACATTTAGATAAAGGTATTTTTCTATTATTATTTTACTACTTACTTTTTTTTATTATTTTACTAGCTGTGCCCGCGACTTCGTCGGCGTGGACGGCTTTTTTATCTTTCATAAATTTTTTTTTTCAATAAAAAGTATACTATGTTACTTCTAATACCTCCAAAAATATGTGTACAAAGTTTTATGATGATCGGCTTAGTAGTTTTTACGTGAAAGCGTAACAAACAAACTTACATTCACATTTATAATATTATTAAGGATTAACAGACTTTAACTTCATTGACAGTAGTATAGATAGCAAGTCAGTAAGTAAACAGAATTAATTTGTCGTCATTTTATCTATCATTAGATCTAATGGAGGTCTCTTGACATCAATACACCACAATAGTGTCCCGACAGAAGCCTGTGAAATGCCAACCATACACTGCGACATTAATTGACATTAGGGTGCCCTCTAGATATTAGATATATATCTATTATATCGGTATCTTGTCTCAAGTTTCCCCCAAATTACGCGGTATTTTCATCATTGACATTTAAGGAACACGACGCTATTCTTTTGTTTATCTCCAAAAGGTTATTTTCTTTTAGAAGTACATCTTACTACTGTATCTTCAGCTCCTTATCAACGTCTCCCTATCTTCATCTCTATAGGGAGACAGAGTAGCTAGCTTTAACAGATATCGATATAGATGTGTCGTAATATTAGGCGTGGTGGCCGAGTGGTTCGAGCAGTTGCCTGCGACGCAAAGGTCGCAAGTTCGAATCCCGACTGTACCAATGCTTTTTCTGAACTTAAGTACAGTGATTAGTCACACCACGAGCTTTACGATGAAGGAAAACATCGAGAGGAAACCTGCATACGTCTGAGAAGAAATTCAAAGGCGTATGTATAGTCGTGCTTGAGTAACGGCGATGGACTCGCCATTTGTCACGTTGGCACCTAATATACCTCTGGCGGAAAGTGGGTGTGTAGGTATTACCTATACACCTCTGCCTACCCCTTCGGGGACCCTTGTGGGAAGTTTTTTTTTTTTTTTTTTTTTGTATTGTCTCTCGTAGCGTGAGTTCCGGGAACTTTTGCTACTTAACCGGTCAATGGCGAGACCTAGGCCTCCAGCCAGGCAATTTAGTACTAAGCAACACAGCTAAGGGCACCCCCTGTGGGGTACGAAACTCGGCTTAGGGCGTTGCTGGATCGCGAGCAAGGGAGCTGGGCTGGACTGGTAATTTTATTTAAATATTATTTGAGGGCGGGATTTGCGCGTCTGGCTCGGCGCGGGCCGGCGTTTGCGGCGGGGGTCGGGGGGGAACATTACGGCTTATTCGCGTCGAGCCTCGCCGGCGAGGACGCAACAGTGGTCGGTTTTGTGTAGTGTCTGTATGTTTTTGTCGGGCGTCCTGGAGGACCGTTATGTCGTCATCCGGTTCGATGACGGCATGTTTTGGACGCCTTATCTTCGAGATAAGGGAAGGAGTGTATCGGGCGGCCGATACGACGAGGGGGTTGGGGTGGTTTACAGCAGAATCGAAATGACGTTTGGACAGTTTTTTCAAAAACTGTTTTATAGTTGGGACCTTGAGGTCAACGTGGAGTTGACTATTACGCATGTACCACGGGGCACCTGTGGCTCTCCGGAGAAACCGGCTTTGGAGCACTTGCAGGGGGTTGAGTGTTGACTTGCTAGTGTGTGCGAACACTACACCCGCATATGTCATGATTGGTCGAATGCACGTCGTGTAAATCCTCACCTTGGATTTCAATGAGAGTTTACTTCGTGCATTCAACATGCTGTGAAGTCTACTGAGCGCGAAGGCGGCTCGCGCGCGTACCGCCTTTACGTGGT